>CM076614.1:39990664-40047842 GCA_038502775.1 Hippodamia convergens
CTAACAATACGATTCCGAACAAAATAAAACGTTTCCATATGGTAATTCCTTGACGTTTGTTCATTAAAATTTGAAAAACTTTGAGGTTGAAGTGGATTAAAACGTTCATAAAACGTTTTTTCTTCTAATTGACTGTAACCATATGAATCCGAACAAAATTAACTTTTCCAAATTGTGATTCCTTGATTTTATTCTACTGGAACTGAGTAACGTTGATATCAAGTTGAATAAAACGTTTTAAGACGTTTTTCTTTCAATTCGACTTCACCAATACGAATCCGAACAAAATCAAACGTTTGTTATTGACGTTTGTTTTATTGAAAACGTTGATATTGAGGTGAATGAATCGTTTACAAGAGGTTTTTCCTTTTATTTGACTCCAACTATACGAATCTGAACAATATAAAACGTTATCATAGGATAATTACTTGACTCTTGTTTATTATAATTGAAAAACGTTCATATTAAATGGATAAAACGTCATAAATAGTTTTTCTTTAAATTTGACTCTTTACACTACAAATCCGAAGGAAATTAAACATTTTAAATATCGTGATTCCTTGACTTTATTCAATGCTCTATCAGCCAGAACGTATTTTGAAATATACTTCTTCATTTATCTTGAAACAATGAATTTTTTCAAAACTATGTACGTTTGTAAGGTTTCATGGGGGGGCAAACAGATTGAATTCGCGTACATCTTTTGGTCAAATTTTCTGATGGATATGACAAAGAAATGTGGGCAATTGAATGGAATGTATCCAATTTTTTCAATAAAGATCTCATTTCTGATCCTTCCATCAGAGTTCTGTTTTTGACCTTCCCAGGAGAATATGGTCTGTTCTAAATCGCATTAGAACAGGCCTTGGACGATGCAATAGCATGCTTTTCCGATGGAATTCGGTGAGAGCCCCTAGCTGTGAATGTGGGGAAAATGAGGAGACTATAGAGCATCTTATAAATAGTTGTACCATTTATTAATTTCAAGATGGTTTCGAGGCTATACATAAGGTGACAAATGCATGTCTGAAATGGGTGGTTATATTTCAAAACAATTCGATTTATTCTGAATAATGGTTTCTCTTTCGGCTTTTGCCTTTTTTCATTTCAGATTAAGAATTGCGAACCGTTTTGGGAAGAATCTGTTTATCTGAGCCCATCGATAACATGAAGATGTTCTCTTAGATCACACTGATGTCTTTCAAGATTTCTCTGATATTAATATTTTCAGTAGTTTTTTTTCACGGGCAAGGTTAAGGTTTTATTTCAGCTGGGGTTTTGTCCTTTTCCTCATTAATCATACTGCAGACCTGTATGGTTTTCCTGTGTTGCACCAACCTCAGCTAGGTAAATATGTTAGGTATTATGTTTTTTAAAATTTTATTCAAATAGAACTGAAAAACAATGTGAAATGGCATTTTTTATCAGCTAATAACTCACGTATTTTGAAATATACTTCGTCATTAATCTTGAGACAATGAATTTTTTTTCAAAACTATATACGTTTTAAATGAAATTGTAAGGTTTCATGGGGGACACAAATGAAAATATTTTGTTTTGACCTTGATTTTGAGATCAAGGTTATTTCAAGGTCAACTTGATTTAATTACGTGGAAAGTATATCTTTTCATGCAGATTTTTCATTGCTCATGAAAAAATGCGTATCTATCAGTGAATTCCATCGAAAAAAGTAAAGTGAGCTCCGTCTCCCGTAATAAATACATCACTTCTGGTCCATAAACCTTTTTCGTGACTCCCCAAGAGTGGATATGTTGAATTTTATCCGGGCCAGCATCTCGACGTCGCGCAAGAAACCGCAGAAATGGGAAATTGTATACGTTTATAAAAAAATCCATCCATCTCCAGCAAGTCCCCAGGATCCCTTTCGGGATAGACCGCCCTATCGATAACTGAATTGCAGACAGTGAAGAAACAATAAAGATAAGCACTCAAGACAGCTGACAGACTTTGAGAGATTGGGTAGTAGATGTATCGCTATTATACTGACAAGCCATGCTTTGCAATTTTTTCAAATGAAACTTTCGTACGGGCGTCTTATAGAAAAAGTTTTCGCCCTGTCTTGGGGCGCCAGTGGCGTACACCCTTCATATTGGGGAAATAAGATATGTTCAGAAACTAATAAATGGATAGGCCTCATTCAATAACAAACTCCATGCTAATCGATGGCTCACTTCATCTACACTGCGCAATAAAATTAACGCATATTCTGAAAATCTCAAATTCAATGAAAGTTAACTCTACATTGACTTCATAAGTTATTTTTCATGTTCACTCGCGAAAGGTTTTGAACGAAACAAGACACATTAAATGGAAGAAAAATTCAGGATTTCACCGAATCTTATGTGAGAGAAGAGGAATGAACAATTTTCTAAATACTGAAATGAGCTGATAAGAGATTTAATACTTGGTATTTCCACCCCTTGCGTTGATTACAGCTCGGCAACGACGGTTCATACTCAAAATGAGTCTTGAAATGTTCTGATGTAATCCTTCCAGATTTCTCCGAGTTGGATTCCTAAGTCATTAAGAGTAGCTGTGATGATTTCTGAACTTCTCAGCCTTCTATCGAGGTTGTCCCAACCTGCTCAATCGGATTGAGATCTGGACTTGCTGGCCATTCCATTCGAGAGACTTCCACCTCTTCAAGGTACTCTGAACGATGCGCGCACGATGGGGTCTGGGCATTATCGTCCATAAAAATGAAATATTTTCACCAATGTATGGGCAAAATGGCACTACATGCTCTTCAAGAATGTTCCTTATATACTTATCAGCATTCATAGCTCCATTATCAACGACCACTAGGTCTGTGCGAGCAGTCAAAGATATTCACTCCATACCATAATCGATCCTCCCCGAAACCAGTAGGATTCAGGAGATTGCCAGTCTGAGCATATCTTTCATGTGGACGTCAGTTACAAGGGAAACGTCGATCACAATGGTAGAGGCAGAATCTAGACTCATCTGGAAGAGAACTCTTTCCCAATCGGCCTCTTCCCAATGGATTTGCTCTCTCGCAAAATCCAAACGCGCCCTTCGATGGGCTGGGGTAAGAGCTGGGCTTCTTGCCGCGACACGAGGCCCTTAAAACATATTCTCTGAGGCGATTTCTTATTGTCTGAGTGCTAATTTGCACCCCCATAAGTTTGCTCAAGCTGATCTGGAGGAGGCGAGCGGTTGCAAACCGTTGTCTCAACGAAGACAACTCTCAAGTAACATTTTTGAATGGCAGTTGTTACCCGTGTCGTCTACCCTGTCCTGGTCTCCGGACATTCTTACCTGTCTTCCTGAATCGCTGCAACATTCTGGACACACTTGTATGGGAAACTCCAAACCTTTCTGTAATTCTTGTGTATGTTCACCCTTCTTCTCGCAAAACTACCGCTTGGGCACATTCCTCTTGGGTGTTTCGCGTTGCATAGCGATCGAGTGTAGAAAATCAAACGAAAGAAAAACTATTGATCACTAGATTGATCGAGATAATATCATCTTTTTTTATTCCTGCTGGAACAAAACATCTGTATTGAAGAAAAACGTTGAAAGTTGATAACACATGCATGCATAATTCTGATAAAAATAATTATCATTGAGAACACCTTCAGTTGTAGAATAAACTTGAGATTTCCATAATGTGCGTTATTTTTTTGAGCAGTGTATAGCCATCTATAGAAGCAAGATATAGTCTCTCACATCGGACGAATCAATCAGTGTGGCCAATGGAAGCTGCTGGACCACACACCGTCTGCAAATAAAAGGACAATACTCAATACCCCGCTTTTTTATGAAAAATGATGGATCCAGTCGACAGTTGTCGACAATAGTAGTCGCAACCGTCGATCGTCGAGCCTGTTTTCGTTTCTCCATTCTTCCCCTGGGACGTCCCATATGATTAATTGGTTTTTTATTGATAAATACGTGTGCTAAAACATGAAACTGATATTAGAAGTGTCACTCGTGAGAGTTTAATTGGAAAATGTTATTGATGTCTCCTCGCCCTGTATGAGGACTCGGATTGATGTATGATCGTTGCATGACGAGATTGAAGTGCGCTTGGGGGGGGGGGGGAAATAAAAAAAATACTCGAAAAGCTGAATTCACACATTATTTCCACCTTAATCTTGCTCTTATCCTCTTAATTCACTCAGTTCCTCATTGAATGTAAAAACTAATATTAAACGTTGAATTTACGTCAATTAAACGTTGAATTTACATCAATTAAACGTTGAATTTTGCTACAAACAACCTAAATTCAACCAGAATCTTGTTTGAGAAGTCACAGTTACATTGAAACCACACTAAATTTTCGAGAAATAGATTCGACAAAAAACTTGCCAATTGACATTAACACCTGAATTCAACCAAACATCGAAACGAAAGATAAGTCTCAGTTGAACATTTCAACGCTGAAAAACCACGAAAACTTCTTAACCAACTCTCAACGACAATGTTCAAGTACGATAAGAAGCTGAACAATGATGAAAAAAAACCCTTGATCAAGGGTAACGTTGTTATAAAACTATATGAAAACGTTTTTTTCGACGTTGAATTTGAGTTTATCACGTATCTTTTTGTTTCATCGATCAGGACCATTCCTCATGGTCCTTTAGATGGGAGGAAAGGCAAAAGCCGCAAAGAGCTAATATACACATCGCCTTTCGGAAAATCATGAATATGTTTCATTTTATTGGCCTTTTATATCTAAAGCGTACCATGATGAAGTAGCAGCGACCCTAAAGGGCAGAGCAGTTATATTTCGAGCCAGCGATATAGAAATACATTGTGGGGTGGTGGGTTCTCCCTACCCGGATGCTGTTGTAAATATTTGCATTTTAATAGTTTCACTTGCTGGTTTCTGAGGCTTTTCAGTTCGCTTTGTTTATTGATAAAGTGCACGGCATGGAAATATAATGTTGTGATCACCGCGGGCGCAAGCACATTTGCATCTTGACAAGAATATAAATTGCCCAATTGGAGTTTATTCAAATGTTTTTTAAACGGTTCGACGTTGCTTTGAACGGGGTGAGACAATTTCATTTGGAGGTCTTTAGGATCTACTTTGAATACTCGTTCGTCTATTTGGACGAACTGCGATGTTTCATATTGACGAAGTAAAAAAAAGTTTTTGTACAACGCCCGTTGAAGGTGACACTTTTAATAACAGCCTGAACTGGTCGAGTAGTTTACGTAGAAAAGTGTTGAAAATATACTGATCCACAAAAGTTAGGGATATCATATTCAATCGTTTTGAAAAGTATGTAATCTTCGAGAAAATCGCTGTAAAATTATTTAAAACTCAATAACAACTTGAATCGATCTGATAAAAATCAGTATGAGACATTTAATCAATCTGGTCGCCTTTTTTCTGAAGTTTGGTTCTTTGCATTATTTAATGAATGTTCTTATTTTGAAATGGAGTCAGTATATCATCAATTTATGTCCTTCACTTGAAATCATATTGATATGAATTTTCATCACAAAATCTCATTCAAAACTATATTTTTTTCTAATTTAAGTCAAATATCCCTAACTCATGTGGAGCATTTTATTGTTCCCCTACTTTTCTTATGATGGAATCAGAAAAAATTGTAATAATAATTTTAGTGATTTCAAATTTTAATTATCATTATTTAAGAATCATTATTCATGAACGTTAATATTTATCGTAACACTAGAAATATTGCTAACATTTAATATGTTTCAACAAATACACCATTATCAAGAATATCTCGTTCACAACATTTAATATCTTTTAGATACAGGGTGGCCATTTGAAAACGAAACAGACGGGATTACAGACGAAATAAATTTTTGCGATAGAAATGCTCGGACAGGTCGATTTCTGTTTCGAGGGGGACAACTTAAGATGTAGGTTACGGACGCATAGCGCTTCAACCCTTGCTACTACAACCCTCACCCCCAATTTTGAATAGGGAAGATGGGGTGAGTGATACCTCATTGAAAAGGTATTTTTATACTGATTTCAGCACAGTAATTGTTTTTTCATTTTATGCATTAGTTCTCGAAATACAGGGTGGCCATTTGAAAACGAAACAGACGAGATTACAGACGAAATAAATTTTTTCGATAGAAATGCTCGGACAGGTCGATTTCTGATTCGAGGGGACAACTTAAGATGTAGGTTACGGGACGCATAGCGCTTCAACCCTTGCTACTACAACCCTCACCCCCAATTTTCGAATAAGGAAGATGGGGTGAGTGTGATACCTCATTTGAAAGGTTTTTCACAAAAAAACACTACAAGTGCCATGAAAACACCACTTCATTTTCAATGCTTAAAATGAAAAAAACAATTACTGTGCTGAAATCAGTATAAAAATACTTTTCAAATGAGGTATCACTCACCCCATCTTCCCTATTCTAAAATTGGGGGTGAGGGTTGTAGTAGCAAGGGTTGAAGCGCTATGCGTCCGTAACCTACATCTTAAGTTGTCCCCGTCGAAACAGAAATCGACCTGTCCGAGCATTTCTATCGAAAAAATTTATTTCGTCTGTAATCTCGTCTGATTCGTTTTCAAATGGCCACCCTGTATAAGGAAAATTATAGAAGTTATAACATACAGCGCGCAAAAAAATATATAATTTATCGTATGCTTTTTTGAATTTTAAATTCTTCCCCCTACGCCCTTCTACTTCATTTTTTAAATGGAAATATGTGGATTGTGATGCATCGAATGGAGGGTAATTTGATTACCTATTCAGTTATGTGTCTTTAAAGTAGAATTGGTTGTGCATATTTTTTATTAAAAAATTGAAAATGATTTAAAAGTTTTATTTTTTTTTTGATTGCTTAACGCACTTATCGACCCATTTTTCATTGAAAATATCTTTTTTTCCCGTTCGAACACACAGTAGAAGTCACTGTGTTTCCCATGTTTGAACAATTTTCTTAATTCCAGACAGTTTTATTGTACCTGACACTTGTTCCATGAATATTCTTCCAAACAAAGAAACTACAATCAATGCTGTCGATAATGAAGCGTTATCTCAAGTGAACGATGAAATGTGTGAATCTCATCTGAAAAAACTGGAAAGCATCGCGCCAATTCCCATGCGAAATTAAAATAACCATAAAAGAGATAAAAAACAATCAACGAACAATAATTACAAGAAATCATCGCGTAGCATTGTTACAGAAGTTGTAGAAGACACTGTTGCTAAATATACGATCTTCTGACAAGATGACTAATCACTTCATTGTATTTCGCGCTGAGGTGGTTATGATCGACTATTTTAATATCTCCGACGTATTTACATACAACTAGTCCCTAGAAATGCCGTAAAAAAGCTTCCGTTATAGAACATTAACTTCGGGACTCGGCAATATTTCTTTGTTCATTACGGACTGGCTGAGTATCGTCGTGATTTAAGAGTTATTAAGTGTGGCAATTACCGACTAACTTCGTAATCTTGCAAGAAACAGACGCCATGATTAAAGGTAAGTGAGATAATATTGGCATATTCACGGCTGAATCAGCTGTGAATGGCAACGTGGCGAAATTTGTCAAAAATTTAACGCTGTAAAGTACATGAATGTAAGTGGATCTACAAATGAACTCGCAGATAATTTACGAATCAAGTAGACCACAAAACAGATCACAGAACAAATTCATAAGAATGAAGGAATCAACCGATACACTAATAAAACGAATCTACAAATTTAAATAGTGCTGCAATGCTACTATTGTGTGGTTGTGATTGTCAATACTTTCTTTTCGAAGATATTGTAAATTATTTTTTGTACAACTGCCATGAAAATTGCAAAATTTTATCATCAATATTTAACAATCATTACTTATGAAGATTAATATTATGGTGAAACTAGTAAAATTACTAACATTAATGCCCTGTGACGTTAGGAAGCTTCGCAACACACTATTAGAATCCTCAGCACCATCAGTACTTGTAGAAACCGGAAGAACAATATTGGATGATGATGACCCAAAATCTGTTGAGGTTGGGAGAATTTTTTCATGAAGATATGCAATTTCTATAGCCATGGAAGTAGATCAACACAGCCCTCGGTACCGTCGTAGACTTCCATCCACCATGTTTTTTATATCCGTTATTTGCTCCTGATTCTGCTAGCAATGAAGCGGAGGATCTTCGAAAACAGTGTCCTGTATATTGCTTTGGTTCTGGCTATTTGAGGAATTCGGCAACAATAGATGGAATTTTCCCAAATGTATTAATACTAACTGGATTGGCTGTGCATTTATTATTCATGTATTTCAGGAAAAAAAACCACGATGTTTGATGACAGAAGGGCGCAGTGCAAAGTACTTATGAAAATAGTCTACATACTTCTCAATAATACTGAAAGAACGACTGACTTTCGTTTTTGTATTTGGAAGTTGTATATCCAATGATTTATTTGTTATTTCGATGTCTTCCACTGATAAATTACACAATTCTTCATGCCGAAGGTTCTAAATAATCCGGAAAAATTTTCAACCTTAACCATCAAGTATTTCTCATCTGGTGCCTCCTTCATGAACTTTTTAACTTGTTCACGAATGAGAATTTTCGATTTTTTGGAACGATATCCTTCACTTTTCCGTTTTAAAAGGGTATGCTATTATCTTGAAATTATTTACTAATATTCACACCATTTTTAACAAGGGCGCTTGACTTTATCATTGAAAATTTGCTCCACAAGTTGATGAACTCCACATTTTTTATTTTTCTTTTGAGTATGCCAGGAAAACAGATTCACTGAAGTTCGCTTTTACATTTTTCATTTTACGCCAGGAAATTGTTATATGCAACATCGTACTGCTGAAACAGATTTTTCAGGTAGGACTTCCAGATTTGCTCTTCTTGCAGACTCTTCAATATCCAGAGGAAATCGTCACTTTTATTAATAATTGGACTCTCGACAAACATATTAAGCAGTTAAAAAACCAAGACGAAAATTGAACAGCAACGAATTCAAATGACAGCGTCTTTCTCATTTGTTAGTAATATAACGTTGGCAAAGTTTGCCATTCACAACAACCTTTTGATTATTTGAATATTAAAATGCATTTTGAAGTTTATTGTCATTGCAAATTCACCCATTTCATTATCAAAATAGGGCAGTTGTACAAAAAACATTGTATGGTATTTGTGTTGAAAATGATTTTATTTTGTTCGTGAAATGATCCCTTTGTACATGTTTCCCTCTCTGTCTTAGAGGAGTAAGAAGAAGTTTAATCCTCTTGTTAAGTACATTTTTTGCATTGTTCGAAACTTATCATTATTTCTGGTTGTAACAGAAGACATGCGTACCATGTCTCGTACCTTGAACACTTTCTTCAAACGTTCGAACAGTTAAATTAATTAATCAGACTCCCTTATTCCACTCAGCGAGTTTACAATCGCAAAGATCCTGGGACCTGGGAACAACAGTTTGGGACTCATAAATAAAACGATTGAAATCGACGAAACCATTAGCAAGACTACAGCGTAAGCCAGAACAAGGGCCCATTCCTTTCTGCACAAAGCTGAGTTATTGCCATACGGTGACTGTGCTAGTTTCGGGCTTTTTTCGAGCATAAACTACTGTAATTCGATCATATAATTATTCCGTCCAAATGAAAAACTCTTCCGCGTGGTACAATGGAAACGGACAGTCACGCTTTTAACTACTGTTACCCCTGTTTCCAAGAGAATCTGAAGAAGAATGAGGAGCATGGGGTGTTGTTATTGTCGGTTGTATCCATCGCAAGGACAATATGGTTTCATGGGGAGTTGAGACCAGAGGGGACTTTGATTTCTCATCCTAGTTCAGCAAGGATGGTAGCCAGTTCTCTTGGTGATAATTATACAGGGTGGCATTTGAAAACAAAACAGACGAGATTACAGACGAAATAAATTTTTTCGATAGAAATGCTCGGACAGGTCGATTTCTGTTTCGAGGGGGACAACTTAAGATGTAGGTTACGGACGCATAGCGCTTCAACCCTTGCTACTACAACCTCACCCCAAGTTTTGAATAGGGAAGATGGGGTGAGTAATACCTCATTTGAAGGTTTTTCACAAAAAAACACTACAAGTGCCATGAAAACACCACTTCATTTTCAAATGCTTAGTCAAGAATATTTCGAGAACTAATGCATAAAATGAAAAAACAATTACTGTGCTGAAATCAGTATAAAAATACCTTTCAAATGAGGTATCACTCACCCCATCTTCCCTATTCAAAAATTGGGGGTGAGGGTTGTAGTAGCAAGGGTTGAAGCGCTATGCGTCCGTAACCTACATCTTAAGTTGTCCCCCTCGAAACAGAAATCGACCTGTCCGAGCATTTCTAACGAAAAAATTTATTTCGTCTGTAATCTTGTCTGTTTCGTTTTCAAATGGCCACCCTGTATTTTGAGAACTAATGCATAAAATAAAAAAACAATTACTGTGCTAAAATCAGTATAAAAACACCTTTCAAATGAGGTATCACTCACCCCATCATTTCTATTCAAAATTGGGGGTGAGGGTTGGTAGTAGCAAGGGTTGAAGCGCTATGCGTCCGTAACCTACATCTTAAGTTGTCCCCCTCGAAACAGAAATCGACCTGTCCGAGCATTTCTATCGAAAAAATTTATTTCGTCTGTAATCTCGTCTGTTTCGTTTTCAAATGGCCACCCTGTATACTAACTGGCAAAGCCAGTCTCCTTGCATCAATCCCAAAACGTGTTGGGAAGGACAAACATAGCTGATCCGGCAAACTTCAGACTGCCTCAAACGATAAATAAAAAAGCAACTTTAATACATCCCCGTCAATAAATTCCGGACAGGCAAAATTTTTGTCAAATTCAAGACCCTGTATCTTCTTCGTGGTTCTCCGATTTTGCTGAAATTTTCACCAGGTGAAGTTTGGGACTTGTATAATATCAACCTGAAATTAACTTTGCAAAAATACCTGTAGTTTATCCGTTTTACAGGGACAAACAAAACCTCGTTTTATACCCTCCATTTCTAAACACCCTGTGGTGAATTTGAGGCGTGAAATTTGATATTAATATGTTTTAATTTAAAGTGTTACCTTTCTGAACAAAATCTTTTTTAATTTACATCATTATCTGCTCTTAAAAAAAAAGATACACATTTTCAGAGAAAGTGTTGCATTTTTTCAATTATCTCGAAACTGTAGACTTTTTAAAGATACAGAAAACGTACGAAATGACTGAATAAAACGTTCGCAACCCAATTTACCAGATTGATGAGCAAATCACCACGGAGAAGTCATTATAGTTCCAATTTTCCCGAAGTTAAGCTGCAACATGTATCCAACCAAAAAAAAGGGACATCTTCCTCGCCCTGCATAACTGTAACGTAACCAATTTAACACAGGGCGCAGCTGAGTAATTAAGTATACGGCAAGTACCCAAAACAGCTGGGATAAACGGCATCCGTAGTCTAAATTACAAATTGCAATATAATCAGATTGTCGGCATATCGATTATTAATTCCATTATTTAATTTCCAATGGAGTGGAAGACGGGAGAAGCAAGAGTTCATCCGGATCCAATTGCGAATGGGACACATTAACAAATTGTTTTCTATTGGATTGGGCAGCTATATGTCCGGGCGAGGTCTTGACGTGGGGTGGCAGCCTTACCGGGTTGTTTCGGGAAGAATGCAATTAGCTGCGCCCGACTGGACGAATATAGGTGTTACAACGTTTTGCAATAGCTGGCTGTAGGGGTAAGTGGTAGTGGAAGTAATAGATCTTAGATGTATGGAAATATCAAATTTATTCTACAACTGAAGGTATCTCAATGATAATTATTTTTATCAGAATTATGCATGCATATGTTATCTACTGTCAACGTTTTTCTCCAATACAGACGTTTTTTCCCAGCAGGAATAAAAAGAGATGATATTATCAGATTTTGAATGTATTAGCTCCATTCTAAAATCAGTTGTTCCCGATCAATTCTAGTGATCAATAGTTTTTCATTCGTTCGATTTTTACACTCGATCGCTATACAACGCGAATCACGCAATTTGACCAAGAGGAATGTGCCCAAGCGGTAGTTTTGCGAGAAGAAGGGTGGACATATACAAGAATTGCAGAATGGTTTGGAGTTTCCCATACAAGTGTGTCCAGAATGTTGCAGCAATTCAGGCAGACAGGTGTGAATGTCCGAAAGACCAGGACAGGGTAGACCACGGGTAACAACTGCCATTCAAGAACGTTACTTGAGAGTTTCTTTCGTTGAGACAACGGTTTGCAACCGCTCGCCTCCTTCAGAATCAGTTTGAGCAAACTCATGGGGTGCAAAATTAGCACTCAGACAATAAGAAATCGCCTCAGAGAATAGATTTAAGGCCTCGTGTCGCGGCAAGAGGCCCAGCTCTTACCCCAGCCCATCGAAGGGCGCGTTTGGATTTTGCGAGAGAGCATATCCAATGGGAAGAGGCCGATTGGGAAAGAGTTCTCTTCACAGATGAGTCTAGATTCTGCCTCTACCATTGTGATCGACGTTCCCTTGTATACAGACGTCCACATGAAAGATATGCTCAGTGCAATTTCCTGAATACTACTGGTTTCGGGGGAGGATCGATTATGGTATGCGGTGGAATATCTTTGACTGCTCGCACAGACCTAGTGGTCGTTGATAATGGAACTATGAATGCTGATAAGTATAGAAGGAACATTCTTGAAGAGCATGTAGTGCCATTTGCCCCATACATTGGTGAAAATTTCATTTTTATGGACGATAATGAAGAGGTTGAAGTCTCTCGAATGGAATGGCCAGCAAGGAGTCAATCCGATTGAGCACGTTTGGGACAACCTCAATAGAAGGCTGAGAAGTTCAGAAAATCATCCAGCTACTCTTAATGAATTAGGAATCCAACTCAGAGAAATCTGGGAAGTATTAGATCAGAACATTTATAAGATCACGCAAGGGGTGGAAATACCAAGTATTAAATCACTTATCAGCATTTCAGTATTTTGAAAATTGTTCATTTCTCTTCTTTCACATAAGATTCGGTGAAATCCTGTATTTTTCTTCCATTTAATGTGTCTTGTTTCGTTCAAAACCTTCCCGAGAGAACATGAAAAATAAGTAATAAAGTCAATGTAGTTTAAAACTTTCATTGAAATTGAGATTTTCAGACGGTTCGTTAATTTTTTTGCGCAGTGTATTAGTCGATTTATGACTGCATCATGAAGTTTTTCTCGATTAAACATCTAGGTTTACGAGCATAAATCACACTCGGGACGAAAAAAATCAACAAGGATCTTTCGTCTCTGGAAAGTCAACGGGTTTCGATTTCTCTTGAGGAACATTTCCAGGACCAACGACTCAAAGTGACCACTCAAAACCGTTCCAAACCGGAGCAAGCGAGAAGGAGCATAAACCAAAATCGTCCTTTATAACGACCATAGAAACAATCGACCTCGCATCGTGTAAAACGCGAATCCATACACGGCCGCCTTATGGAAATTATTTCGAAAGGAAATTGAAATTCTCCACCATTTGACGCCGCCTTTCCCGTGTTACCCGTTTGATTGGGGTCCTGCAGGACCTGGGGGGCCGAGGGGGGGGCGACAATATCCACATTGTCAGCGCGGCAGGGTGACTTGCCGTTTCGGTAATAGATGGAGCCACCGCTCCGAGTTAAATCTCGACTGAGGAATGCCAATGGCGGGCAATGACGCGCGTTTTGATTGTTGTCGTATTCGACGTCCGTATATACATAATATTGCGTGGAGGAAGACGACGGAAGGCGTCGGTTGCCAGTCATGCACGCGCGTTGTTTTAAAATTCATTGGTTTTTTCGGGGGGGGTTGAAAAATGGTCGAATGATTGTTCTGCATTGGGTTAGATAGGAGGGTTGACCAACGAGGTCCAGAATCTAGAAAGATACCGCCCCTCCCCTCTATTGATTTCAAGGATTAAAAAAAATTGTGTTTAACAATATGAAAAAAAAATAAATTGAAATATTTTTTTTATTGGTGTGAGTAAACCCCCCGAGAATCATAAAGCTGTGAACTTTTTGAATTCAAAAATATCTGCCACTGTGTCGTCTTATTTTAGCTGTTGATCGGTTCAAATTGTAAAATGATGAAGTTACAACAGATCCACAAAAATACAAGATTTCGAGTGAATTCGTAAATCAACCCATAATTCCCAAGTACTTAACGAATCAGGAAATCCACAAGAATTAACGAATACACTAAAAAACGACTTTTAGCCACTTCACTGAATAGGTTATAAAAATACCTCCATTTTTATATATCACAATCCATATATTTCCATTCAAAAAATAAAGTAAAGGGGGGCAGGGCGTAGAGGGTGAGAAGTATAAAATTCAAAAAAGCATACGAAAAATTGCTTTTGAAATTTAAAATCGACGGATGCGAGGATTTTTTTAGCGCGCTGTATGTTATAACTTCTATAATTTTCTTTTTATCTAAAAGATAATAAATGTTGTGAACGAGATATTCTTAATAATGGTGTATTTGTTGAGACATATTAAATGTTAGCAATATTTCTAGTGTTAAGATAAATATTAACGTTCATGAATAATGATTCTTAAATACTGATCATTAAATTTGCAATTACTAAAATTATTACTACAATTTTTTCTCATTCCATCATGAGAAAAGTAGGGGAAAAATAAACTGCTCCACATGACTTAGGGATATTGACTCAAATTACAAAAAAAATATAGTTTAAATGAGATTCATATCAACATGATTTCAAGTTGCAGGAATTAAAATTAATTTCAGCCTGTATGTCTGCATAGTATACAGAGTGGTTAAGAAAAATCGAGTAGAATAACGAAATTTTATTTACAGAGAATTCAAGCATTTTAAGACCATCAATACAATGTATTGCCTCCACGGGCATCAATAACAGCTTGACATCTTCTTTGCATACTACACACGAGGTTGTTGAACATTTCTTGAGAAATTTGGTTCCATAAACTGGGCAGAAGCTCTCTCAGATCATTTGAGGATTCTGAGGTACGTTGATGATTATCTAATCTTCTTTGGAGCATATCCCATGCATGTTCTATGCAATTCAAATCTGGTGAGTGAAGAGGTATTGGTAAATGTGGAATACTAAGCTTCTCAACCCCATCTGCATTTTGAAGAGTATTCCGTAGCATTCTACACGTAGACGTAGGCTTTCTTCTCGCCGAAACGGTGATGAAACTATCCTGAGCAAGTGTTGGTTTTCGTCACCCACCAAGCCTTGGTCTTTTCAACACGGAACCTGTCTCCCTGAACCTATTCCAAAGTCGAGATATCACACTTTGGCTGACTTGGAGCTACCACAACCTGAGGAAGGCCACCCTGTATCATTCCGATAGCCCTATTAGCCTCAGCGTTTGTTAATTTACGTCTTGGCATTTTCAGAAAACTCATTTCAAATCGAAGCCGTTGATAAACTGACTCCATTTCAAAATAAGAACATTCATGAAGCATATGCAAAGAACCAAACTTCAGAAAAAAGGTAACCAGATTGACGAAATGTCTCATACTGATTTTTATTGGATCGATTCAAGTTGTTATTGAGTTTTAAATGATTCTACAGCGATTTTCAAAACGATTGAATGCGGTATACCTAACTCTTGTGGTTTTGTACTAACTTCGAAATAACCTGAGCTCAATTTACAAAAACCCCTAAATACTACCCTGATCAAAAACGTGCATCTCAAGTGGTGTGTAAAAAACAGCAATGCGTATTTCGAAACAAAGCACCAAAAGACCTTGAATTAAACAATACAAGATTAACAAAATATCGAGAAGCAACGACTTATAATTCCACTCTGTCGTGAAGATATCGACGCCAATAAAAATGTTTTAAAATGCATGAATACCATCAGAATGTTTTATACTCTGGTCCAAGTAGATGCCATCAGCGGATGCACCAATAATGATAGGTTGGGCGCAATCATAATGGGTTACCTCAAATAACCGGCCAGTTTTACGGAATTTAATTTGTTTTTATAGCTTTGATTACCGCTCGCTATAATTTGAAAACGTTTTGATGAAATGGGAATCATTTTGTGGTACTTTTTCGCGGGACAGACTTGATTGATGACTGATCTAACATTACACCTATAATCTCGCGTTTTATACAAATACTTTTTATCGATCTTTTTTTTTCACGCGACTCATGCAATTTCCTCTCCCGTTTTCTGGAGAGAATTGAGTGATGCCCTCTTCACACGAACTTATTATTGGATGGGCTATATCGATCTATTTAAGATTGGCCTTTTTCGTGTCTGGGACTGTTTCAATCTTTTTTTTTCCACGGCGATGTCTCAATTTAATAGGTGGGAATTATTGCTGGGGTTATTTACGACGGGACAGGGGTGGAAGTGCTCTTGCGTCGATTAATTTCACCCTGTTTGTGGTGGAACAATTTTTTTAACGACATTATAGAAAATCGTCGATAAAGTTTACAATCCCGAATTTTTCAAAATAAAAGAGAAAAATGTAGTTATTGAAATATCGCTAAGGTATTCAAAGAAAAGAACAAATTTTCCGGTCATACAAATACAAAAAAAAGTTAAAACAAAATTATTGTCCTCCAAAAGACAAACATAATTATTCATGAACATTTCTCGCCTTCCAAATTGAAAAAACGATGTCTAATTACCTCAAAATTGTGGATTTCACGCGGTAGAATCATGAATAATGATAATTATAGAAGGTTGCTCTGAACCATAAAGCAAATATCCGTTCTCCATTCTTCTTGCTAGGAGGTCTTTTTTGTTCAATTAACTGCATTAAGGGGAATCCATTGCGTTTCAACAGAGTGTGAGAATCGGATTTTTCTGATTGGTTGATCGGAATGGCACGTCATTCGTGCATATTGTAGGCAGGAAACATTATTGAAATTTTTTGAGAGCTTGAAACTATTCCTGATGTTGAAAAATTAGGAAAACTCTCACATTCGATTTTTTCACGTGAAGAATTACAGATTTTGAAGAACCTATAACACCATAAACCACAGAAAAAATATTCTGACGCAAGGTATTCAAAATAAGCTAGTTTGTTTTTTGAGAATTTTCACTTCGAAATGAAAATTTTTTAACTCAGGATAACTGCGCTTATTTTAACTCAATCAGATAGATCGATCTCGGAAACCTGTATGTTGAATGCGAACTTGAATATATCGGAAAAAAGATAGTTTTTTTTTTTCATTTTTCTTTTTCGAGTTGACTAAAAAGGGCTGTACTGGCAACAATATACGTGACAGAAATTTACTAGGTATTTTTTCTGAATCTACCCGACTGGTTCTAGAACTGCCATGCACAAAAATTACTATAACTATCCTGGATTGCGTCTGAGAATGCAAAATATAGCGTTTTAGGGGGGGTCTACCCCTTACGATTTTTTCGATCAAAATTTCAAAATTTTTTATTGCGGTTTTTTTGTACTAGAAATGAAGTGTTGATGTCACTGATCACTTTTCTGAAAACCAATCATCAGTCCGTCGCGTAGAAGTCAAGATATGCAAGTTTGAAATTTGAAAATTTTCACTTTTGAACTGAAAAAATTTCAAAATCGGGAAAACTGTAATTATTTCTACTTTATCAGATAGAACGACCTCGAAAACTAGTATTTCGAATATAAAAAATGAGGTATCGGCCGTAGTTTTCGCAAAAAAAAAATAAAGTTGTTTTTTCATTTTTCATTTCGAGTTGACTTCAAAAGGCTGTACTGGCAACAATATAGCTGACAGAAATCTACTAGGTATTTTTTCTGAATCTACTCTACTGGTTGTAGAGCCTCCATGCACAAAAACTACTGTAACTATCCTGGATTGCGTCTGAGAATGCAAAATATAGCGTTTTAGGGGGGGTCTACCCCTTACGATTTTTTCGATCGAAATTTCAAAATTTTTTATTGCGGTTTTTTGTATCAGAAATGAAATGTTGATGTCACTGATCACTTTCTGAAAACCAATCATCGGTCCGTCGCGTAGAAGTCAAGATATGCAAGTTAGAAATTTGAAAATTTTCACTTTTGAACTAAAAAAATTTCAAAATCGGGAAAACTGTAATTATTTCTTCTTTATCAGATAGAGCGACCTCGAAAACCAGTATATCGAATATAAAAAAGAAGGTATCGGCCGTAGTTTTCGCAAAAAAAAAATAAAGTTGTTTTTTCATTTTTCATTTTCGAGTTGACTTCAAAGGGCTGTACTGGCAACAATATACGTGACAGAAATTTACTAGGTATTTTTTCTGAATCCACCCGACTGGTTCTAGAACTGCCATGCACAAAAATTACTATAACTATCCTGGATTGCGTCTGAGAATGCAAAATATAGCGTTTTAGGGGGGGTCTACCCCTTACGATTTTTTCGATCAAAATTTCAAAATTTTTTATTGCGGTTTTTTGTATCAGAAATGAAGTGTTGATGTCACTGATCACTTTTCTGAAAACCAATCATCGGTCCGTCGCGTAGAAGTCAAGATATGCAAGTTTGAAATTTGAAAATTTTCACTTATGAACTAAAAAAAGTTCAAAATCGGGAAAACTGTAATTATTTCCACTTTATCAGATAGAGCGACCTCGAAAACTAGTATTTCGAATATAAAAAAAAAAGGTATCGGCCGTAGATTTCGCAAAAAAAAATAAAGTTGTTTTTCATTTTTCATTTTCGAGTTGACTTCAAAAGGCTGTACTGGCAACAATATAGGTAACAGAAATCTACTAGGTATTTTTTCTGAATCTACTCTACTGGTTGTAGAACCTCCATGCACAAAAACTACTGTCACTATCCTGGATTGCGTCTGAGAATGCAAAATATAGCGTTTTAGGGGGGGTCTACCCCTTACGATTTTTTCAATCAAAATTTCAAAATTTTTTATTGCGGTTTTTTTGTACTCGAAATGAAGTGTTGATGTCACTGATCACTTTTCTGAAAACCAATCATCGGTCCGTCGCGTAGAAGTCAAGATATGCAAGTTTGAAATTTGAAAATTTTCACTTTTGAACTAAAAAATTTCAAAATCGGGAAAACTGTAAATATTTCTACTTTATCAGATAGAACGACCTCGAAAACCAGTATATCGAATATAAAAAAGAAGTATCGGCCGTAGTTTTCGCAAAAAAAAATTAAGTTGTTTTTTCATTTTTCATTTTCGAGTTGAATGCAAAGGGCTGTACTGGCAACAATACACGTGACAGAAATTTACTAGGTATTTTTTCTGAATCCACCCGACTGGTTCTAGAACTTCCATGCACAAAAATTACTATAACTATCCTGGATTGCGTCTGAGAATGCAAAATATAGCGTTTTAGGGGGGGTCTACCCCTTACGATTTTTTCGATCAAAATTTCAAAATTTTTTTATTGCGGTTTTTTGTACTAGAAATGAAGTGTTGATGTCACTGATCACTTTTCTGAAAACCAATCATCGGTCCGTCGCGTAGAAGTCAAGATATGCAAGTTTGAAATTTGAAAATTTTCACTTTTGAACTGAAAAAATTTCAAAATCGGGAAAACTGTAATTATTTCTACTTTATCAGATAGAACGACCTCGAAAACCAGTATTTCGAATATAAAAAAGAAGGTATCGGCCGTAGTTTTCGCAAAAAAAAAATAAAGTTTGTTTTTTCATTTTTCATTTTCGAGTTGACTTCAAAAGGCTGTACTGGCAACAATATAGCTGACAGAAATCTACTAGGTATTTTTTCTGAATCTACTTTACTGGTTGTAGAACCTCCATGCACAAAAACTACTGTAACTATCCTGGATTGCGTCTGAGAATGCAAAATATAGCGTTTTAGGGGGGGTCTACCCCTTACGATTTTTTCGATCGAAATTTCAAAATTTTTTATTGCGGTTTTTTGTATCAGAAATGAAATGTTGATGTCACTGATCACTTTTCTGAAAACCAATCATCGGTCCGTCGCGTAGAAGTCAAGATATGCAAGTTAGAAATTTGAAAATTTTCACTTTTGAACTAAAAAAATTTCAAAATCGGGAAAACTGTAATTATTTCTTCTTTATCAGATAGAGCGACCTCGAAAATCAGTATTTAGAATATGAAACTGAAGGTATCGGCCGTAGTTTTCGCAAAAAAAAATAAAGTTGTTTTTTCATTTTTCATTTTCGAGTTGACTTCAAAGGGCTGTACTGGCAACAATATACGTGACAGAAATTTACTAGGTATTTTTTCTGAATCCACCCGACTGGTTCTAGAACTGCCATGCACAAAAATTACTATAACTATCCTGGATTGCGTCTGAGAATGCAAAATATAGCGTTTTAGGGGGGTCTACCCCTTACGATTTTTTCGATCAAAATTTCAAAATTTTTTATTGCGGTTTTTTGTATCAGAAATGAAGTGTTGATGTCACTGATCACTTTTCTGAAAACCAATCATCGGTCCGTCGCGTAGAAGTCAAGATATGCAAGTTTGAAATTTGAAAATTTTCACTTATGAACTAAAAAAAGTTCAAAATCGGGAAAACTGTAATTATTTCCACTTTATCAGATAGAGCGACCTCGAAAACTAGTATTTCGAATAAAAAAAAAAGGTATCGGCCGTAGATTTCGCAAAAAAAAATAAAGTTGTTTTTTCATTTTTCATTTTCGAGTTGACTTCAAAAGGCTGTACTGGCAACAATATAGGTAACAGAAATCTACTAGGTATTTTTTCTGAATCTACTCTACTGGTTGTAGAACCTCCATGCACAAAAACTACTGTCACTATCCTGGATTGCGTCTGAGAATGCAAAATATAGCGTTTTAGGGGGGGTCTACCCCTTACGATTTTTTCAATCAAAATTTCAAAATTTTTTATTGCGGTTTTTTGTACTCGAAATGAAGTGTTGATGTCACTGATCACTTTTCTGAAAACCAATCATCGGTCCGTCGCGTAGAAGTCAAGATATGCAAGTTTGAAATTTGAAAATTTTCACTTTTGAACTAAAAAAATTTCAAAATCGGGAAAACTGTAAATATTTCTACTTTATCAGATAGAACGACCTCGAAAACCAGTATATCGAATATAAAAAAGAAGATATCGGCCGTAGTTTTCGCAAAAAAAAATTAAGTTGTTTTTTCATTTTTCATTTTCGAGTTGAATGCAAAGGGCTGTACTGGCAACAATACACGTGACAGAAATTTACTAGGTATTTTTTCTGAATCCACCGACTGGTTCTAGAACTTTCATGCACAAAAATTACTATAACTATCCTGGATTGCGTCTGAGAATGCAAAATATAGCGTTTTAGGGGGGGTCTACCCCTTACGATTTTTTCGATCAAAATTTCAAAATTTTTTTATTGCGGTTTTTTGTACTAGAAATGAAGTGTTGATGTCACTGATCACTTTTCTGAAAACCAATCATCGGCCCGTCGCGTAGAAGTCAAGATATGCAAGTTTGAAATTTGAAAATTTTCACTTTTGAACTGAAAAAATTTCAAAATCGGGAAAACTGTAATTATTTCTACTTTATCAGATAGAACGACCTCGAAAACCAGTATTTCGAATATAAAAAAGAAGGTATCGGCCGTAGTTTTCGCAAAAAAAAATAAAGTTGTTTTTTCATTTTTCATTTTCGAGTTGACTTCAAAAGGCTGTACTGGCAACAATATAGCTGACAGAAATCTACTAGGTATTTTTTCTGAATCTACTTTACTGGTTGTAGAACCTCCATGCACAAAAACTACTGTAACTATCCTGGATTGCGTCTGAGAATGCAAAATATAGCGTTTTAGGGGGGGTCTACCCCTTACGATTTTTTCGATCAAAATTTCAAAATTTTTTATTGCGGCTTTTTGTATCAGAAATGAAGTGTTTATGTCACTGATCACTTTTCTGAAAACCAATCATCGGTCCGTCGCGTAGAAGTCAAGATATGCAAGTTTGAAATTTGAAAATTTTCACTTTTGAACTAAAAAAATTTCAAAATCGGGAAAACTGTAATTATTTCTACTTTATCAGATAGAGCGACCTCGAAAACTAGTATTTCGAATATAAAAAAGAAGGTATCGGCCGTAGTTTTCGCAAATAAAAATAAAGTTGTTTTTTCATTTTTCATTTTCGAGTTGACTTCAAAAGGCTGTACTGGCAACAATATAGCTGACAGAAATCTACTAGGTATTTTTTCTGAATCTACTCTACTGGTTGTAGAACCTCCATGCACAAAAACTACTGTAACTATCCTGGATTGCGTCTGAGAATGCAAAATATAGCGTTTTAGGGGGGGTCTACCCCTTACGATTTTTTCGATCAAAATTTCAAAATTTTTTATTGCGGTTTTTTGTACCAGAAATGAAGTGTTGATGTCACTGATCACTTTTCTGAAAACCAATCATCGGTCCGTCGCGTAGAAGTCAAGATATGCAAGTTTGAAATTTGAAAATTTTCACTTTTGAACTAAAAAAATTTCAAAATCGGGAAAACTGTAATTATTTCTACTTTATCAGATAGAGCGACCTCGAAAACTAGTATTTCGAATATAAAAAAGAAGGTATCGGCCGTAGTTTTCGCAAATAAAAATAAAGTTGTTTTTTCATTTTTCATTTTCGAGTTGACTTCAAAAGGCTGTACTGGCAACAATATAGGTGACAGAAATCTACTAGGTATTTTTTCTGAATCTACTCTACTGGTTGTAGAACCTCCATGCACAAAAACTACGGTAACTTTCCTATATTGCGTCTGAGAATGCAAAATATAGCGTTTTAGGGGGGGTCTACCCCTTACGATTTTTTCGATCAAAATTTCAAAATTTTTTATTGCGGTTTTTTGTACTAGAAATGAAGTGTTGATGTCACTGATCACTTTTCTGAAAACCAATCATCGGTCCGTTGCGTAGAAGTCAAGATATGCAAGTTTGAAATTTGAAAATTTTCACTTTTGAATTAAAAAAATTTCAAAATCAGGAAAACTGTAATTATTTCTACTTTATCAGATAGAGCGACCTCGAAAACCAGTATTTCGAATATAAAAATGAAGGTATCATCTGTAGTTTTCGCAAAAAAAAATAAAGTTGTTTTTTCATTTTTCATTTTCGAGTTGACTTCAAAGGACTGTACTGGCAACAATATACGTGACAGAAATTTACTAGGTATTTTTTCTGAATCTACCCGACTGGTTCTAGAACTTCCATGCACAAAAATTACTATAACTATCCTGGATTGCGTCTGAGAATGCAAAATATAGCGTTTTAGGGGGGGTCTACCCCTTACGATTTTTTCGATCAAAATTTCAAAATTTTTAATGCGGTTTTTTGTATCAGAAATGAAGTATTGATGTCACTGATCACTTTTCTGAAAACCAATCATCGGTCCGTCGCGTAGAAGTCAAGATATGCAAGTTTGAAATTTGAAAATTTTCACTTTTGAACTAAAAAAATTTCAAAATCGGGAAAACTGTAATTATTTCTACTTTATCAGATAGAGCGACCTCGTAAACCAGTATTTCGAATATAAAAAAGAAGGTATCGGCCGTAGTTTTCGCAAAAAAAAATAAAGTTGTTTTTTCATTTTTTATTTTCGAGTTGACTTCAAAAGGCTGTACTGGCAACAATATAGGTGACAGAAATCTACTAGGTATTTTTTCTGAATCTACTCTACTGGTTGTAGAACCTCCATACACAAAAACTACTGTAACTATCCTGGATTGCGTCTGAGAATGCAAAATATAGCGTTTTAGGGGGGGTCTACCCCTTACGATTTTTTCGATCAAAATTTCAAAATTTTTTAATGCGGTTTTTTGTATCAGAAATGAAGTATTGATGTCACTGATCACTTTTCTGAAAACCAATCATCGGTCCGTCGCGTAGAAGTCAAGATATGCAAGTTTGAAATTTGAAAAATTTTCACTTTTGAACTAAAAAAATTTCAAAATCGGGAAAACTGTAATATTTCTATTTTATCAGATAGAGCGACCTCGTAAACCAGTATTTCGAATATAAAAAAGAAGGTATCGGCCGTAGTTTTCGCAAAAAAAAATAAAGTTGTTTTTTCATTTTTCATTTTCGAGTTGACTTCAAAAGGCTGTACTGGCAACAATATAGGTGACAGAAATCTACTAGGTATTTTTTCTGAATCTACTCTACTGGTTGTAGAACCTCCATACACAAAAACTACTGTAACTATCCTGGATTGCGTCTGAGAATGCAAAATATAGCGTTTTAGGGGGGTCTACCCCTTACGATTTTTTCGATCAAAATTTCAAAATTTTTTAATGCGGTTTTTTGTATCAGAAATGAAGTATTGATGTCACTGATCACTTTTCGGAAAACCAATCATCGGTCCGTCGCGTAGAAGTCAAGATATGCAAGTTTGAAATTTGAAAATTTTCACTTTTGAACTAAAAAAATTTCAAAATCGAAAAAACTGTAATTATTTCTACTTTATCAGATAGAGCGACCTCGAACACTAGTATTTCGAATATAAAACTGAAGGTATCGGCCGTAGTTTTCGCAAAAAGAAGTAAAGTTGTTTTTTCATTTTTCATTTTCGAGTTGACTTCAAAGGGCCGTACTGGCAACAATATACGTGACAGAAATCTACTAGGTATATTTTCTGAATCTACTCGACTGGTTCTAGAACCTACATGCACAAAAACTACTATAACTATCCTGGATTGCGTGTGAGAATGCAAAATATAGCGTTTTTAAGGGGGGTCTATTTTTCGTTTTCGAGTTGTATTAGCAACGATATGTGTGACAATATCGAAGTAGCTATTTTTTTTTAATTTAATCAATCACTCTGCTTCAGTTCAAAACCCAAACGAACCATCTCGACCAATTCGAGATATTCAACACCGAAAAGAGGATTAATTTCATAGACCTCGTCCATAAATCAAATTCGGCAGACTATTCTCAAACGGACAGAGGTAATTCTTCTCGAAATTCGTAATTTGCCATTTTGGCAAATTGCAATAACAATATAAAAGGGACCGATTATTCTTCAGCACCGGTTATGGTCATGGCGAAATGATTTTATCATAATAACAGGTTGACGGGCATCTTGGAGCTGAGGAATTATTAACACAATTCAAAAATAATACTCCACAAATTGCCGTTGAATTCTTTAAGTTAAATCGGTATTTCCTTTATTTTTTATAGAGACGAACATACATGAAGAGAATTTGAATGAATCTAATACAATTATTTTTATATCAATATTAACATAACTCATCGAAATAGTTAATTCTATAAAAAAGCCTTTATATAAAATGTTCACTAAATACTATACATTTGAAACCAAAAAATGATGATGTGTTTTTTCATAAATTTCGTAAAGTTGTTGAAAAGTGCCGAAAATTCTTTCGAATAGTGAACTCGAATAGGAGAATCAAAACAATGCGTTTAAAATTCTTGAGCACACACAAAATCTCCTAACAACAATTTCATGGGAGTGTTTGTGAATTTCCTCATCACTATATCGCCCAAAAAAGGTTGAAGATAAGAATATATATTTCTCTATTTCAGTATCGTAATGAGTTCATTACAGTACTAAAAGTAGTGCTGTAATGAAACTCAATCTGTCAAATTTAGTATAAGTGACACCAACTGCCATGATACAATACAAAAGTCACTAATCTGAATTTTTAATTGAATTTCGAGAGTTTTCCACAAAACTTTACTGAAATAGAGAAAATATCGTCTAATACTCGTTGCAGAAGGCAATTCCAACACTCATGCTTTCGAATTTCGCATTCGTATTGGAATAGGAGCTCATTCTGCAACTTGTTTTAGAATATACTATTGCGAATATTTCCCTCCTGTCAAAAACTTCATGATGATAGAATGCACTTATCGAAAATTACAGCGATAATTGCATTGTAGAGAGCGAAAGATCCCTGCGATAATTGCACTGCTCGTATCCATAGCAATTTCGGGAAATATTCATCCGAATTACACTCGTGCATCAAAATGACCTGATAATTCTGCATTCCAGCGTGTTGTCTTTGAAAAACTGCATTCGGTCATTTTCATTTTTGGAGAAAGAGCCCTCCACCTTCGGTGTCGGGCTCTTTCTCCAAAAATGAAAATGAACTCATGCAGTTTTTAGACAACACGCTGTCATGCAAAATTATCGGTAATTTTGATGCACTTGTGCAATTACTTCCGATAAGTCCAGTGCGTAGAACAGATTGCAAAAAAAACGTGTTGTTCATTTGAAGTGAAACATTCGAAAAAAATCCATATGCGGCATCATGCTGATTCATAACAGATGATAAATAACTAGAGAGATACAGTACAGAGAAGTATTATTGTATTGATGCCCAATATTTCTTGCGCTTTATTAAATTGAATATTTTGTATGAGAAACACACTTTGATATAAGAAATTCGGATATGAATGAAATGTTTACTCTCTGATGCTTCCTGTTGGGAAACTTTTCCATTTTTAAGAAATTTTTTGTTGTTTAAATTTCAAAGAATTTAGAATAATTTATTGTTTTATGTCCTCTCAATCAGCATTGATAAAAAATCTTTAACTTTGTTAAAGAAAGTCTTACACTTTACCGAACTTCATTTTTTAAATTTCTCGAGTGAACTGATTGTTTACCACGACAACAAAAATCAAATTTCACCTGAAGTTGTGAAAGATCGGCCATGATAAGAAAGTATACGTTTATAAAATGATGACAGGAATTTCGACTTTTGCGTATAAGCTATACTTGTCTCCTACTCCTACTCTATGCCGATTTATGCTTATTCTTTTTGAGAGGTGAAAACAATCCCTTTATCCAAAATTAAAATAAACTTGTTCAAAACTTGAATCAAAGTAATTTTTGAGCCTCAGTAGCATTTTATGTAGTTTAATGAAGGTCTTCATATACTTCAAGACCGTATAAACCACTTCCTTTCAGCATTAAATGTGTAAAAATGGGTCTTTATTAATATAAATAATTAATTTCAATCAATAATATAATAGTATTTTAGATCAATGTGAGTTTTAGTTATTTTAATTTTTCAACCCCTAAAAGCAACCCCTATCTGTTCAAAATAACAAAATGAAAATATCATTTAAATATTTCATTTCTTCATCACTTTATTCAAGTTAAAATCAAAACTTTTCGTGTCAAAAAATTGATCTGATTCTGAGTGCCTGTCGCCACTGTCAATTATTTCTTCATCTTTGCCAAAGATCGGACAATTGTTTTGGCAGTTAACACCTGCACATTTCACACATGTAGCGTTACAAAAAAGACTCAGTTTTCTTCAGGTGCATCCCTTTTTGCAGTTACAAAAAATCATTTTCAACAATTTTTCTGGTGCAGGTGTGTTTTGCATTTTTGTGGGCTGCAAATATCTATTGGTACTATTCCAACCGCAATCAACTGAATTGAGAGCTTCATTACCTAGCCAAATTTGAAGTTGATGATTTTAGGCAAGCATTCATTTCATCGGCAGCCGTCGATTTTGGAATTACCGGTAATGGTTGTCGAAAGTCACCAGACAAAAGAATCAATGCGCCCTCAAAACATCCGTTTAGGCAACTTAAAATACACAGTAATTGTTCACATATATAATAGTAGAATGGAGATTTGTTCAAAACATTTCGTCATAAAATTTTCCGTACTGTTCGGAACAAAGATAAGTGTAATAACACATGGACTCAGATGCGTTAATACTATTAGAAAATGTAGTTCACCGGATTAATATCAAACATAATACTTTCACGAAAACGCTATTAACAGTAGCGACACCTACTGGCGTTATCCGCAAGAAGAAGAATGATTTCCTATTTTTTTCCATTTCATCAAATTTTTCAGAGTTTTAATGTATTTTATGTCAAATCTGTCGTAGAAGAATCCAAAAAAAAATCTTTCATAACAAACAGTTCATCCAATCTTGAGTTATAAATGGTGTAACCAACAAAATTTCCGACTTAGTTTTATATATTAAGATTAATCAGAAGCCTACAGTTCATTAGCATGAGGAGATAGATGTGAGAGATGGAGCAACTCAAAAAAAATAAGTATCTACTGTCGATGTTTTTTCTGAAACTTTGAAAAAAACTCCGACGATAGAAGGCCAACAAAGGATCATCCAACCTCCACGATATCAGAAGACGAAGGTGAACAATCCACATAACAACTTTATCTCCCAGTGTAAACAAACGCCTGTTAATTACAATCGATGTTAAACATGCACATCGGCTATTATTAAAATCCCCATTCGAGATACGAGAAATACTGTAAATCACACCGGAACAACGGCCATAATTTCAGGCATACGTGTAATTGCAACTTTCCCAGATATGCAAAGATTTCTTTCTGTTGCTGGCATGCTTCCCGCCTATTTGCATCTAGCTTTATTTTTATCCTTGCGAAAGAGTGGTAAATAAAATATCTGGAGAGCCCTCACGTCAGCCGAACATGAAAGCAGTCGGGAATATTGCGGATGGACAGATATGCTAACTTAATTATAGAAAATTACACCTTTCTGCTTGTTATAACATCACGTGGAATAATCTCATTGCTTGTTAGTATTATTGCCAGGTCAGTTCGTTCGAAATGTCGCGATTTGTCAACTGATAAGGCCCTAAAGGCAGGTTTAAACAGCTCCGAAACACACAAAAACGAGAAAAGTACCATGGGAAATCCAAATTTGATCGCCTCACATCTAACCACTCCCAAATTTTGGACTTGACACTAATTTACTTACTAATCTTTAGATGATTCTTGGTCTGAAATGAGCTCTTCTGCACTGCGCAAAAAAATTAACGCACATTCTGAAAATCTCAATTTTAATGAAAGTTAACTCTACATTGACTTTACAACTTATTTTTTATGTTCTCTCGGGAAGGTTTTGAACGAAACAAGACACATTGAATGGAGGAAAAATTCTGGATTTCACCGAATCTTATGTGAAAGAAGAGAAATGAACAATTTTCAAAATACTGAAATGCTGATAAGTGATTCAATACTTGGTATTTCCACCCCTTGCGTTAATTACAGCTCGGCAACGATGGTTCATACTCAAAATGTGTGATCTTAAAATGTTCTGATCTAATCCTTCCCAGATTTCTCCGAGTTGGATTCCCAAGTCATTAAGAGTAGCTGGATGATTTTCTGAACTTCTCAGCCTTCTATTAAGGTTGTCCCAAACCTGCTCAATTGAATTGAGATCGGGACATTTTGCTGGCCATTCCATTCGAGAGACTTCAACCTCTTCAAGGTACTCCTGAACGATGCGCGCACGATGGGGTCTGGCATTATCGTCCATAAGAATGAAATTTTCACCAATGTATGGGGCGAATGGCACTACATGCTCTTCAAGAATGTTCCTTATATACTTATCGGCATTCTTAGCTCCATTGTCAACGACCACTAGGTCTGTGCGAGCAGTCAAAGATATTCCACCCCATACCATAATCGATCCTCCCCCAAAACCAGTAGTATCCAGGAAATTGCACTGAGCATATCTTTCATGTGGACGTCTGTATACAAGGGAACGTCGATCACAATGGTAGAGGCAGAATCTAGACTCATCTGTGAAGAGAACTCTTTCCCAATCGGCCTCTTCCCAATGGATATGCTCTCTCGCAAAATCCAAACGCGCCCTTCGATGGGCTGGGGTACGAGGCCTTAAATCATATTCTCTGAGGCGATTTCTTATTGTCTGAGTGCTAATCTGCACCCCATGAGTTTGCTCAAGCTGATTTTGAAGGAGGCGAGCGGTTGCAAACCGTTGTCTCAACGAAGAAACTCTCAAGTAACGTTCTTGAATGGCAGTTGTTACCCGTGGTCTACCCTGTCCTGGTCTTCGGACATTCATACCTGTCTCCCTGAATCGCTGCAACATTCTGGACACACTTGTATGGGAAACTCCAAACCTTTCTGCAATTCTTGTGTATGTCCACCCTTTTTCTCGCAAAACTACCGCTTCGCACATTCCTCTTGGGTCAAATTGCGTGTTTCGCGTTGCATAGCGATCGAGTGTAGAAAATCAAATGAAAGAAAAACTATTGATCACTAGGATTGATCGAGAACAACTGATTTTAGAATGGAGCCAATACATTCAAAATCTGATAATACCATCTTTTCTTATTCCTGCTGGGAAAAAACATCTGTATTGAAGAAAAACGTTGAAAGTGGATAACATATGCATGTATAATTCTGATAAAAATAATTATCCTTGAAAACACCTTCAGTTGTAGAATAAATTTGAGATTTCCATAATGTGGGTTAATTTTTTTGCGCAGTGTATCATACGCAGAATCGTTTCTTCTCTGAACTCATTATCATTTTCTTTTTTTTTTAAACATAGATGAATTCAAAATGATAATCATCGAAATGAATACCATTTTCAATTCTCAGGCTCAGAGATCTTTTATCATGAGGTTGGAGAAATGATATTAGATGATAAAAGATCTCTGAGCCTGAGAATTGAAAATGGTATTCATTTCGATGATTATCATTTTGAATTCATCTATGTTTCAAAAATGTTCTCGATGTGGCCTCCGTAAAGGCAAAGAATTTTCTTTTTCTTTAAAAAAATCATTCTCTTTGTTTCAATATATATTGTTTCATTCTATCTATTCCAATAAAAAAAATCATTTGTTCATACTATTTTTTTAATAGATCCAATAACCATCCCTTATCTATCCCCAAGTCGAAACCCTTTTTTCCCGGAATCCCTGCTTCGATTAATCCCTCTTACAACAACAGAACAGCCCTTAATTCAAATTCGACGCCACGAAATCTGGCCAAATACGTTTCCGTTGTTGTATCGGAAATGGGCCGGCAGACATCAAAGTAACTTTCAAAGGGCGAGCTAAGACACAGGAAGGGGTAAGATATTCGAAGGAAAGGATAATGGAATCACTCCAAATGGGGGCTTAACACTTTCCCGTGGTTTCCGGATTGAATACTTAGTGTACTTAATTCATTGCTTTCTGAATATACATCGGCCACTCGGCGTTCCCAAGAATTTATAGGACTGGCGTCGATTTCCCCCAGCTGGATTACTTCAGTGCCTGTCGGTTCGATGTTCGACTGCTGTTCGACAATCCGATGAAATTCAATCGAGGAATTTGAGGGAGGGTTGAAGTTTCAGTATTTACAAAAAAAAAATGTGAGTTTAATTTTTGCATCAACTGGATAGATAAGTGTAAATCACGTTTAATTTTCCGAGGACTCAACCATCGTTTAAAGTTGAAACAACGACCAAATATCGTTAGGCCATTAATTGGAATTTGCTTGTATTTCAACGTGAGAAGTTGACACCTTGATTTAAGGATCGCAAACATTCTTTTTGTTATGGAAAGCATGTTTAATGTCTCATTGAACGAAACACTAGTATAAAATTAAAACAACGCCCAAATATCGTTGGGCCATTAATTCGAATTTGCTTATATTTCGACGTGACAAGTTCAGACTTCGATTCAAGGTTCGCAAACATTCTTTTTGTTATGGAAAACATGTTTTATGTCTCATTGAACGCAACACTAGTACAAAATTCAAACAACGCCCAAATATCGGTGGGCAATTAATTCTAATTTGGTAAAAAGGTCTACTTCGATTTAAGGATCTCAAACATTCTTTTTGTTTTGGAAAAAACGTTTAATGTCTCATTGAACGCAACACTACCTACTTGAAAGTTGAAACAACGACCCAATATCGTTGGGCAATTAATTCTAATTTGGTTCATAATAAACGTTGCAAGTTCACACTTCGATTTGAGGATCGCAAACAATCTTTTTGTTATAGAAAACACGTTTAATGTCTCATCGGATGAAACGCTATTTTAAAGTTGAAACAGGAACCAAATATCGTTGGGCAATTAATTTTAAGTTGGTTGTATATAAACATGATAAGTTCACACTTCGATTCAATGTTCGGAAACATTCTTTTTGTTATGGAAAACACGTTTAATGTGTCATTGAACGCAACACTAGTACAAAATTTAAACAACGTCCAAATATCGTTGGGCAATTAATTCTAATTTGGTTTTATAGCAACGTGAGAAGGTCTTATTTGATTTAAGGATCGCAAACATTCTTTTTGTTCTGGAAAACACGTTTAATGTTTCATTGAACGCAACACTACTTCAAAGTTCAAACAACGACCAAACATCGTTGGGCAATTAATTCGAATTTGGTTTATAATAAACGTTGCAAGTTCACACTTCGATTTAAGAATCGCAAACAATCTTTTTGTTATAGAAAACAAGTTCAATGTCCCATTGGACACAACACTCGTTCAACGTTGATACAACAACCGAATATCGTTGGGCAATTAATTTGAATTTGGTTTTATAGCAACGTTGCAAGTTCACACTTCGATTTAAGTATCACAAAAATTCTTTTTGTTACGGAAAACACGTTTATTGTCTCATTGAACTCAACACTACTTCACAGTTTGAACAAAGACCAAATATCGTTAGGCAATTAATTTGAATTTGGTTGTATATCAAAGTGACAAGTTCACACTCCGATTCAAGGTTCGCAAACATTTATTTTGTTATGGAAAACACTTTTAATGTCTCACTGAACGCGACACTAGTACAAAATGAAATAACGACCAAATATCGTTGGCAAATTAATTCGAATTTGGTTGTATATCAATATGAAAATTTCACAATTCTATTCACGGTTCGCAAATATTTTTTTTATTATGTCAAACACGTGTAATGTCTCAGTGAACGCAGGACTAGTTCAAAGTTGAAACAACGACCAAATATCGTTGGGCAATTAATTCGAAGTTGGTTTTATGTAAACGTGACAAGTTCACACTTCGATTCAAGATTCGCAAACATTCGTTTTGATATGGAAAACATGATTAAAGTCTCAATCGGCGCAACACTTGTAAAAAAGTTGAAACAACGACCAAATATCGTTGGGCCATTAATTCGAATTTGCTTGTACTCCAACGTGAGAACGATTCAAGGTTCACAAACATTCTTTTTCTTATAGAAAACATGTTTAATGTCTCATTTAAGGCAAACCTACTTCAAAGTTCAAACAAAGACCAAATATCGTTGGGCAATTAATTCGAATTTGGTTGAACAACGTTGAAAGTTAGCACATCGATTTGAAGTTCACAAACATTCTTTTATCATGAAAAATCTACTGAAATTCAGAATATTTCTGAGAATCTGGGGCAAAACACATCCTAACTTTATTAATTTATTGATATCTATCGTTTTTGTTGCGTTGTATTGCTAAGAAAATGATTTTTCACATTTCTTTTGATATCAAAAAGATACGTATACCCTAGACAATTTTTTTCGTATATCTCTTTGTGCTATGTATTGTAATTTTCTGTTTTCTTCATCAAATTCAACGTTTTCGTAACTTTCTCTAGTTCTGGTTTGGAAAACGTCCATAAATGAAGTTTAAATGACGTGGAGACTCTTTCACGTTTGGTTTCCACAATCACGTTATATTTTTTTTTATTGTAGATCTAGAATCAACAATTGGAAATGAAGAATCCATCCAAAGACATCTAGCATTCTGGAGTTAGGTCATCTCGTTTTGAACTCCTATTGACCTGTATATATCTGTATATCAGGTCCTAAAGGATTTGAAGCGTAACATAAGGAATCGTGTTGCATCTCCTCACGATGTAAAACACATAGGAGGCTGCTTTAATTCGTCCGGTTTATTCCGGAGATGCTCATTTTCACCTATAATGGTAAACCCCGAACTCCTCCGTTCAAATACCGAGCTATCCATCAAAACAACCAGTAATTAGTATTGATCGATTCCAATCGTGATGCCACATAAATTAATGAGAGCATTCGACAGAGTGTCGGGCATTGATGAACAACGAATCGTAGATTGGATCCAGATAGTCCTCCAAAGCCTGGGCGGGTTCAATTTCGATTTCAGGGGAATTCTGGATGGATTCAGAACGATGAAAGAGTCCCCTCATCGAGAAATCGATGACGTCCGAGATAATAGATGAGATTGGGAGTCAGAGAACAATTTTTAAACCCTTTCCATACGTTTTCAGCACGATATAGGTCGTAGTAAAGGAGCTTCCCGTTAGATGGCGTAACGCGTTGTATAACACAGAGATGTGCCTACTATCGTTTCATATAAGTCCAGCAATTTCAATAAGGTTTCATCGAGGTCGATTTATGAGGTTCGAAGAAGATTTAAGAGGCAAGAAATATGGAATGTACTCACTTTGAATGGTTGAATCTATTTCATAGGTGACCCTACCTTCTGGCATAAGCTATTGGATCGTCACAATCCTACGAAGTCATCTGTTCTGTTGAAGTTCGAGTGATGGTGAGCTGAAAGAAATACTTGAATATTAAGAAACGAATGATGATTTAATATTTTTAATGAGTTTGCATTGGAAAACTGTTAAAATTCCGGAATCTCCTGAAGTTTTATGGGTAGTTTAATTTCCTATTTGAATTGAGAATACACTGAAAAGGTTTGGTATCGCAGAATACTTTTGAAAATTCAAATTCAATTCTCGGAATATGTCGTAATTTTTGGTCCTGAAAAATATTCTGTTTTCTTGTGTTATAAGATGTTTGGTTTATCTATGGGAGATGATTTCCTTTCATTAGGGTCCCGTAGCGGTCTCCAAACATCTGAAGTTCCGAAAAATCATCACTGAGATGGTCGTACCTGGTTCGAAAGAATCCTCACGATCAGAGAGCAAGGCTGAGAATTTTAATTTGAATATTGAAGGAGAGTGATTACGTTCCGAAATTAGCGACTGAACATGGTGTTGAGATCTTCTAAGAAACCCACATGGCAACAGAGGAACTTCTTCGTGAAGGAGGACAATTGAGAGTTATGTACTCATTGATTTTTCATTCAGTCCAAATTACGGTTTAGCTTGTTGTGTTATAAGTTTTCTTATGTTAAGCAATTCAAAAAGGGGAAATTGATTGGGTTTTTTCATTTGTTTCAAACGTTGTGACATTTCTGTCATAACTAATTTATGAAGGAAGAATTTCTGCAATGGGTGGTTAATTCAAAAACCATTTGATTGATTATAAATAACTAGTTTTTTCTGCTTTCATCCTTTTTATTTCAGATCTAGAATTTCGGGTAGATTGGTGAAGAGTCTGTTTTTCTCTGCTCCCCATAGAAGATCTACATGAAGATTCTTCTGATCACGTAGATGTCCTCCAAGATCCTCTGATATGATATTTTCAGTAAATTTTTTTCTAACACGGGTGAGGTCAGGGTTTTTTTTCTCTGGGGTTTTTTCCCTTTCCTCATTTTATCATACTACAGATCTGTATGGTTTTCCTGTGTTGCACTAACCCCAGCTAGGTACTTTTTTGTTTCAATATGTATTGTATTATTTCAGCTCTCTCAATCAAAAAAATATATATATCATTCTTGATCGAAATTGTTTCAGTTGCATGACGAGATTTCAAATTACACATGAAAACTTGCGTGATTTAAAATGAAAATTAGTGAAAATGAAAAATACAGAAGATTTGTTTGTGGCTTTTTTACTCACCCAATACAGGATGAGTGCTTGACTTGCACATATACTAACTGTCAAAGTAACTACAATACCCAGAAGGAGTTGTTTGAATCAATTCCAATTAAAATTTGGAGAAAAAAACAGAGGGTTCACATTTTTTTTATTAAATTTTGAAAATATGTTTTGCCCACCGTGGTTATCTATACACTCCCCAACACGTCTTGGCTTTGATGCAAGAAGATAATTTGAGGCAGTTTTGAATTTTAACGAAAAAAAAAAACAAAATACTTTCGGAATCTTGGAATTTTAATAAAATTATCACCATTTTCAGACCCTTCTTGAACTGTCACGATACGCCACTGAACTCCCATTTCAAATCCACCCTTTCCCAGGACTTATTCGATCAGTTCTAAAACTAAAACTCGGCGTACTCGGCAATTTTTTTCGTTCAACCTCACCAGTCCAAGAATCAACCTCCATGTCATCGTAATTAAAAAAATTGACCGACGATGTCGGCGGCTCTCAAAAAGGACGAATCAAAATGGAAACGTCGACCATCGACGTGAAATGACGGCTCTGAAATTAATATTTTTAATAATCGATTCTGGTTCAATCGACCGACGATGTGTATCCATTGTTGGTGGAATTAATAATTGGTCCCGATCACAATGCCCTCTGCGATGCGTTTTAATTACCATCGGCCTTTTTTAAACGGCGTACGAAAATCGGCGTCTCGAAAAATTTATCCGGCTCGAAGGACCAATTATCACCCATCGAAAAGAACTTACACTGGGCAAAAAATTAACGCACATTATGGAAATCTCAAGTTTATTCTCAATGATAATTATTTTTATTAGAATTATGCATGCATATGTTATCCACTTTCAATGTTTTTCTTCAATACAGATGTTTTTTCCCAGCAGGAATAAAAAAACGATGATATTATCAGATTTTGAATGTATTGGCTCCATTCTAAAATCAGTTGTTCTCAATTCTAATGATCAATAGTTTTTCTTTCGTTTGATTTTCTACACTCGATCGCTATGCAACGCGAAACACGCAATTTGACCCAAGAGGAATGTGCCCAAGCGGTTGTTTTGCGACAAGAAGGGTGGACATACACAAGAATTGCAGAAAGGTTTGGAGTTTCCCATACAAGTGTGTCCAGAATGTTGCAGCGATTCAGGGAGACAGGTATGAATGTCCGAAGACCAGGACAGGGTAGACCACGGGTAACAACAGCCATTCAAGAACGTTACTTGAGAGTTTCTTCGTTGAGAGCAAACTCATGGGGTGCAAATTAGCACTCAGACAATAAGAAATCGCCTCAGAGAATATGATTTAAGGCCTCGTGTCGCGGCAAGAGGCCCAGCTCTTACCCCAGCCCATCGAAGGGCGCGTTTGGATTTTGCGAGAGAGCATATCCATTGGAAGAGGCCGATTGGGAAAGAGTTCTCTTCACAGATGAGTCTAGATTCTGCCTCTACCATTGTGATCGACGTTCCCTTGTATACAGACGTCCACATGAAAGATATGCTCAGTGCAATTTCCTGAATACTACTGGTTTCGGGGGAGGATCGATTATGGTATGGGGTGGAATATCTTTGACTGCTCGCACAGACCTAGTGGTCGTTCATAATGGAGCTATGAATGCTGATAAGTATATAAGGAACATTCTTGAAGAGCATGTAGTGCCATTTGCCCCATACATTGGTGAAAATTTCATTTTTATGGACGATAATGCCAGACCCCATCGTGCGCGCATCGTTCAGGAGTACCTTGAAGATGTTGAAGTCTCTCGAATGGAAAGTCCAGATCTCAATCCGATTGAGCAGGTTTGGGACAACCTCAATAGAAGTTCAGAAAATCATCCAGCTACTCTCAATGACTTAGGAATCCAACTCGGAGAAATCTGGGAAGGATTAGATCAGAACATTTTAAGATCACTCATTTTGAGTATGAACCGTCGTTGCCGAGCTGTAATTAACGCAAGGGGTGGAAATACCAAGTATTAAATCACTTATCAGCATTTCAGTATTTTGAAAATTGTTCATTTCTTTTTTTCGCATAAGATTCGGTGAAATCCTGAATTTTTCTTCCATTTAATGTGTCTTGTTTCGTTCAAACCTTCCCGAGAGAACATAAAAATAAGTTATAAAGTCAATGTAGAGTTAACTTTCATTAAAATTGAGATTTTCAGAATGTGCGTTAATTTTTTACGCGGAGTATTTTTATGTAACATGAAGCTGAAAAGCATATTATGGTAGGAAGGACGTATCCAAATACAAAATCGCTCAAATATAAATTTAAATTGACCCTGAATTCAAGACAGCCTCAATAATAAGAGAGGTAGGACTTTTTGAAATGAATGTACGATAATCCTACTAAAATTACAAAGTTCCAGAAGGAATGAAAAATTTTAAATTCCATTCCGATCAATTCATCGGTCTGGCAAAGTTATCACACAATTGAAACATTAGCGCGAAGCAAACGACCTAGCCGTATGGAAGCTTTTTCGAAGCTTCTCGTAAATGCTTGAAATACGGGTAGTTCGAAGTTTAAAATATCGTTAAGCCCCGCAGAAATTAAACATAACTAGACGATCGAGAGTCGGTGCAATCTATTTCGAATTAAGTAATTCCAAAACGGTTAATTTGATTATAATAATTCGGAATGTTTTGTTGCATGTTGTGTGGAGAGGAAAACGAGAAAAAAAATTAAGGATGGAGGTAATTTTGCCAGTTCCCACTTGGGAAAATTTCAAGGATCCCTTGTGAAGGGCTAATACAGGGTGTATAATTTATTAATTGATGAAAAAACTGAAGAGAACACGAAAAATTTTAAATATCTACTCAACATTTACTAAAACTTAAATCAACCTAAATTCTTTCTGCTTTTCGAAATAGGTAGCGACTTTAAAAAGCAATGTTTCGATATTTTGGAACCAATTCTTGAGTTCAAAATGAGAAAGGGTTAAGGGTTAAGGATATGAACCCTCAAATCAATTTCATTAAAAATATTCTTGAGGATAATCAATATCCAACGAATTTCATAGAAAAAACTATTTCAAATTTAGAGAGAACAATTTTGCGTCAAAACGATAATAACAATCAGGAACCAACAACAAACCGTCAAGAACAATCAATTTTAATAAATTTGATTCCTTATGTTCATGGACTTTCAGAAAAAATTAAAAGAATTGGTTCAAAAAATTATTTACGATCTATATTAACAAAAACTAAACCTTTGAATGGGAATCAAAAATCAAGAAATTGTTTTTACAATATTTCCTGTATTTGTGGAAAATTTTATACAGGAGAAACATCAAGACCATTAGAAATAAGAAAGCGTGAACATAAGAATAACATAAAGAATAGAGATATTGGTAGATCGCAGATAGCAGATCATGTGTGTTCCAATACCGGCAATCACATGATGGATTTTAATGGCACAAAAATTCTAATGACGGAACCTGATAAGTATAAAAGAAAAAACAAGGAGTCAGCTATTTTGTTGGATGAGGCTAATAATCTCGCCAATTGTTCAGTAGGAATAGATCGAATTTGGATGGATTCGTTGAAAAAAGAACTGGTTTCAGGGAATTTTGAAATAAAGTAACGATATCAACATCTAGTAATCAATATGTTCATCATATATTGACAAATGTCAATTAAAAAATCAAGATATTATCATGATTCTGCGAAATTTTATGAAAACTAGAAATTGTCTGACGAAGGAGTCTGATTCAGACTCCGAAACGTTACGCTTCAGAGTTCAAAGTGTGTTCTTTCTGTTCATTGTTAGGCAACAATTTCTTCTTGTGAAGTTTTGGTCCCTGACAAATCAGTGCTCAAATTTTAAGCAAGGGCCTTTCTTCCATTATTTAAAAATTTTTTCTGATTCTTTATTGTTTCAGAGACTGGGAGAGAATATCCAAATAAAGTTTTCAGGAATAGAAAGATTTTTCTCAATATCTACTATTTCAAGAATAGGAACCTGACACAAATCACAAATTGTTAATTTTGCAACAACAAAATAGCCTAACAATTCAAAAATTTCATTTGAAATTAAAAATCGACGAGTGCCAGGATTTTCCTTAACAATTCTTCTTAAACGTTACTTTCTTGGAACTCTGTATCTAGCACGTGTTATTCCATTTTATCAAATTATATTCTTGATAACTTTCGAATTTAAGTTGCAGTTTTTACTTATAATCATATCATGATATGTGTTGTTGAATTTTTCTCACTGTTTCAAACTCAGTGATCACATTTATTTGAATATGTTTCACTCTGCAATTGTTCAAACTCTTGTAGCCATCATGCAGCGAAAGAATTATCAGGTACCTGAAGCCTGAAGAACATTAACTTGCTGAAGATTTCGTTATTAACTCGAATCTGCTTCATCATTGTTTGTATTTCCACTGAGTGTTCTGCATTCATTCCAGGACTGAATTATGCCCGATATTGGTTCATAAATTGACTTAAGTCTTTATTATATTTATTAATTATGAATTTTTTTCTCTCTTTATTTTTTTTTGTATTCTTCATTTCTCTTGTGGCTCAGGTTTTTAGTATTGTTTCAGCGTCATATACAGAGTGATCCCTACGATCTTATTGTGAAAATCCTAGGTCCACCCCTGGAATATCTGCAGATGGAATCGAAAAGATTATAACTCCCATTCCTTGATGACGGTTTCATTTTGTGGATTCCATCGATCGATAATTTGATGATTCGTCAAGGGTGCTACTGTTGGCGCCGAAGTCAATCAAGAAGGCCGATTAGTTGTAGAAATCAAAAAAATTCATTCGACTGCCCAAACGAATCGGATATATATATACGTTTGTTATTTGTTAATTTTCGATTGGACGCGGTACGAATCGAACTTTGGGAATTAAATAGGTTCTATCCGACCCGGAGTAACTGGTCTTTGTGAATCGAATAAAGAGAATTTGTCCGATGAAGTTAAGAAGGAAATGGGCCATAGAATTTTTCATTCGTTTAGTTGGAGATTTTCTGAATCTCTTTGAAACATTTACTGCCAGTCTGTGAAATAAATGCTTTGAAAAACGTTTTCATAATAATTGGAAATACCTCGAAAAATTTTTGATTGAAAGATTCTAGAGATGAAAATGTTTAATTCAACTTCAGAAACGTATGATAAGTAAAGTGGACAACTTAGATATTTCCAAAATTAATTATTATACCTAATTATGGCATAACCAAAGAAAAATTACCAATAACTTCAATAAAAGAAATTCTAAAAAACAAACAAAGATCCACTAAAATAAAAAAATAATTGCGATTTTACCACACAAAAAGCTTGATAATCTTCAAATCTAAACGAACTCATAACAAACATATTTATTACAATTCTTCTGAGTAAGATAAAAATATTAGATTAATGAAAAGTGAATCAAATTATGACGATAATATAATGTACCCAAGATTATTATAATTTTTTAAGTCAGTGTCAGCCAAGGTAGGTTTGTGAATTTAGTACCTATACAGCTTGCCAAAATACCACTATATCTTATACGAAGAATTACTGAGAAATATTTTCGTACTTGTCGATTTTTAATTCCATTTTTCTAGAGAATATTTTGCTCATTGTTTATTATTCAATAAGGGCAACATTGAATAATTCAAGAAACGATGTTTATCCCTAGTTGTTCAAAAATTCGATGAAAGGAAAAGACAGATGTATGATATCTGAAGGCTTATCTATTTAAAAACGGAGAATATAAAAAATGCTGGTTCTTTTCCATCATAATCATACCATCGAACTTCAGAGGATCAAGATTTAATTTACGATTATTTTATTCTCGAGGAGGGACAATTCCTCAATGTTTGACGTGGAAGTCACACATACCTACGGACATCTAACCAGTCGATACGTCTTTGTTTTTTTTTCGAGATCGATCCTTCAGATAATAGTGGTTATATGTCGAATAATATATAATTAAGCTTTTAAATTTGAGGACCATTCACCCACTTTTATACGAATTAGTATTCAACATCTGTGATGGAATAGAAACAGATAAGGGATTGATCGCTGGACAGAGGCGTATCATGCATATTTATCTTGTGCAATTATTCGAAATAATTATATCGGAGAGGAGAATCGAATGGATTGGGAATTATTCACCTATCAAGAATTTAATTTTGTTTGATGTCAGTATTTACCTGTTCAAATTGTGAAAGTCTTATAATGAGATAGAACAATTTGATGAAGTTGATTTCACTTGATTTAACAAGGAAATGGTCCTCCATCTTACCAATTAATTTTCATATGGAAAACATGAAATGTCAATTTTTGATTTGCAGAAAAGTTTGGGACGTTTTTACCTCATACAATTTTATTTCGATACCCCTGAATTTATTTTAGGGGTGATTTTAATTTCATTTCATTTTATATCAAGTAACTAATGAATGTACTACTCTTTTATTTTATTTATTTTACATTCAAAATAAAGAGGGGGGCTGCGGTAGACTTGCTCAAATAACATTGTTTTTTTCAATTTATATACTTCATCTTAAAAGTTATGGTGACCCAGTATTTTTATTAATATTCTAACCATGGGATTTTTTTTGTTCGAAGCGTTTTCGTGGTGTTTGTTGGCTGTATTTTTCGTCATTTTTTTAGTCTCTCATTTTCCCGAACGTTTTATTTCTTGAATTATTTCGTTTCCTGTTTTTTTTGTTTTTACAAAAATCAAATATTTTATTACGAGCTTATAAACCAGTAACTTCTGGAACGGATCAGTTACAGGGTAAACTTATGATTAAAGATCTACCCTCTGATTCAAAATGGTACCCTTTTCCCGAAAAAACCCTATTTCGAAATTCGTCTAAAACATGAAAATTAAATCTCTATAATTCGAGGGCTCTGGTGATGGATGCTGGTTCCTTATCTGTATCTAGATTACGTCCCATCTCTGGTTTCGTCGTCCCAAATCACCTCTTTCGATGCAAAACACATCTTGGCCCCTTAACCACAATAATCTGTTGGGTCGTCAATAATCGATACCAGATTCGAGTCTACGCCCCTGGCGATAGATAGCTGTCGAAAATAAAAGCTATTTCGTCCTTTTCCTAACCCATCTAAAGACGAATACATAAACTGGGACTTGATTGTGGTTTAACGAAATTTCATTATATTAATGATACAGGGCGACTACACAATTTTTTCATAATAATGGGTATTGGCGGGATGGAGAAATTCCAATTTCGAATCGAATTGGTCCTCAGAGGATCGGGCAGAGCAGACATTCGGTCTTTTTTTAAACGGTTGATGGAAATCCAAGAGATTGTCCGATACTCTACAAGAACTCGTATCCGAATAAATTGTTGGGGTAAAAGTCAAAACACCTTGTTCTTGGATTTATTTCGATGGTCTGGGATAGCGTTTTACACCGGGTGTCTCATAAAGCCTTCAAAATAAAGTCTTAATTTTTTTTTAATTGAAATTAAAAAAATTCTGGACACCACCTCCCTATGCTAGAATTAAAATTTCCTCGAAATATCTGTTATTTAGATTTTTAAATTGAAAATATGCCAAATAATGATCCATTTAGAATTTTTCAATTAGCTTTTTCGGTATTATATACCCCTTCGTCAAAGAATCTACAATTAAAAAAAAGTTTTCAACTTTTCACTCATACTCTCTCATACAAGATTGGAATAAAACAAGATGTATAAAAACTAATTAATCTTATTTGAAATTTATAGACTCTGCTTTTTATGCAAGAAGAAATTCAAACCATGAATATTAAGAAGAAATGAAAATATCCAAAATTACTTTGAATAAAATACTGAAGTAGTGAAACATTTAGAAAGAAGTAAAAAAATTCAATAAAAAAAACACAAATTTCATAATGAGCACAAAGGGACTTTGCTCAATATGCTGGAAATACACTCCCCGTCAATAAATTTCGGACAGGCAAAATTTTTGTCAAAAAACACCTTGTATCTTTTTTCGTTGTGCTCCGATTTTGTTGAAATTTTCACCAGGTATAGTATTGGGTCTTGTTATATTAACCTGGAATTTACTTTGCGAAAATACCTGTAGTTCATTCGTTATACAGGGTGAAATAAAACCTTGTTTTATAATCTTCATTTCTAAACACCCTGTGCTGAATTTGAGTCGGAAAATTTTATATCATTCAGTTTTAATGTGCAGTGTGACCCTTTTCCAACAAAATATTTTTTGATTCACGTCAGTATCTGTTTTTAAAAAAAAGATACACATTTTCAAAGAAAGTGTTGCATTTTTTCAATTTTTATAACAATTTGAAACATTACAATACCTTATCGACTAGTAAACATAAACAAATATCTGAAAATTAATAGCGTGTATTTCCACCTCGCTTTCTCATCACTTCTACCATACGACGTGGAATACTTTCAATGCATTTACGAATTTCTTCTGGGGCAAGCAAAAATTTCTGTTAATGCAGTAAAGTGCTAAGCCTCACGTTGCACTGGTTGTAACAGAATACTTTGAAGAGGCGAATATTCAACGATTCGTGTGGCCAGCCAGAAGGCCGGATTTAAATCCAATTGAACATGTATGGGATATGCTAGGTAGACATGTTCGAAATCGTCAGCCCAACACCTTGCCCGATTTACGAACAGCCCTTCTTGAAGAACGGGAAAATATTCCCCCAGAAGCAATTCGGAAATGCATTGAAAGTATACCACGTCGTATGAAAGAAGTGATGAGAATGAGAGGTAGAAATACATGCTATTAATTTTCAGATGTTTGTTTATGTGTTCTAGTCGATAAGGTATTGTAATGTTTTAAATTGTTTTAAAAATTGAAAAAATGCAACACTTTCTTTGAAAAAGTGTATATTTTTTTTAAAGCAGATACTGACATAAATCAAAAAACATTTTGTTAAGAAAGGGTCACACATCAAATTAAAACTGAATGATATCAAATTTCAAGCCTCAAATTCACCACAGGGTGTTTAGAAATGAAGGGTATGAAACAAGGTTTTATTTCAACCTGTATAACGGATGAACTACAGGTATTTTTGTAAAATAAATTTCAGGTTAATATAACAAGACCCAATACAATACCTGGTGAAAATTTCAACAAAATTGGAGAACCACGAAAAAAGATACAGGGTGTTGAATTTGACAAAAATTTTGCCTGTCCGGAATTTATTGACGGGGAGTATATTTGGAATAAAGAAACCCTTATTTGTTTTTTAATTAATTACAACAAAGATGGTCACGACCTTTGAGGGGTTGAATTTAAGGGTGGAAAATATATAATTATGCTCTTGGTAGAACAGATATTGCTAACATTGTGTCAAATTTGATATACAATATTCTATATGCGTTGGAAATTGTGGATCCATAAAAAAATAATAAGTTAATGCATGAATAAATAAATTATTTAATTAATGAATTGATTAAATACATGAATAAATCAAGAATTAATGTTGTTTCTGATTATAATTTTTTCAGATTTCTTGAGAGTAAATGTTTAAGAGTTTTTCATTTATTCGATTATTTCTCCTATTGTTTCCGTTTATTCAAAATACTTAAAATCCCGCATCTAGAGGGAAGAAAAAAGAATTTAAAAAAACACAAATTTAATAATGAGTTCAAAGTGACTTTGCTCAATATGCTGGAAATATTTGAAATAAGAAACCCTTATTTGTTTTTTAATTAATTACAACAAAGATTGTTACAACCTTTTGGGGGTGTTGAATTTAAGGGTGAAAAATATATAATTATGCTCTTGGAAGATCAGATATTGCTAACATTGTGTCAAATTTTATATAGATTCTTCTATATGCGTTGACAATTGTAGATACAAAAAAAAGTAATAAGTTAATGCATGAATTAATAAATTATTTAATTAATGAATGAATTAAATTTATGAATGAAATAAAAATTAATATAGTTTCTGATCATAATTTTTTCAAACTTCTTGAGAAGCAATGTGTTTCATTTATTCTAATATTTCTCTTATTGTTTCCGTTTATTCAAAATACGTAAAATTCGTTGGGATTTATGGGAATTCTTCGAGTAGAACAAGAAAGGCGCATTCACAATCTGGCCGGCCGTGATTCATCCGCATAGTTGGGCAGGAATGAAATTTCTTCGAGTGTTCTAAATCACGTCTCTTAAAGAGAAGCCCTTCTTCTCTCAGAAGTACGATAAAATAACGGTCTCTCTGCCCATTCACCACGCGTAATTAATTAAATTCTAATTGCGCGTCCTCAAGAAATGGCTGTTTTGTAAAGGAAAACGTTCATATCGGGGGGCATCCATCATTACTTTGACAAAGAGAGACGGTAATGGTGGCTGCTCTCTTCCCTTCGGACTCTCTTTCAGACCCGGGAGCGCCCTCAAGAACAACAGTTTAAAGTCTTAATTCCTGCGCCGGCAATTATTTCCGTTGTCGCGGCTTGTTTTATCCTGCTCGCTGCCTCGGCAAGTGCGGGTTAATTCGAATTTATCAGGTCCGAGATTCGAGGGGGTCAATTTTAACGCTGCTACAGAAAATTCCCCTTTATCTGCAAGTACAAGAGTCCCAGGAATTTTTTAAATTTTTTATTTAATTTCTAATTTTTATTTGAATTCAAAAAATTAATTTTCAAATCTAAAAGACTTTTCATATATTGACGAAACAACCATATTATATCGAGGAGAGTTTGAATAAAGTTAAATTAAAATAGATGAAAGAACTTTGGAGTCATAACAAACAATGTAAACTACGACATAATAATTGAATTTATTTGAATTCTCATCGGGTTCGAGATAAGGGGGGGGGGTTGTCAATTTTAACACTCCAACAGAAAATTCCTCTTCATCTGCAAGTATAAGACTGTCCCAGGAATTTTTTAAATTTTTTATTTAATTTCTGATTTTCATTTTAATTCAAAAAATTAATTTTCGAATCTAAAAGACTTTTCATATATTGACGAAACAACCATATTATATCGAAGAGAGTTTGAATAAAGTTAAATTAAAATAGATGAAAGAATTTTGTAGTCACAACAAACAATGTTAACTGCGACATAATAATTGAATGTATTCGAATTCTCATCAGGGGGGTCAATTTCAATGCTGCAATAAAAAATTCACCCATTATCTGCAAGTACAAGATTGTTTCAGTATCTTTTCAAAATACTTTAAATTTTTTTAATTTCTAATTTCCATTTTAATTCAATGAATTATTCATTAAATATAAAAGACTGTACAGCATATTGAAAAAGTAACGTAACTCTTCAATAATTGTTGTACGAAGAATTATAAAGAAAAATCCTTGCATCTATCGATTTTTTATTTCAAAAGCAATTTATCGTACGCTTTTTTGAATTTTATATTTCTCACCCCCTAGGCCCCCCACCTCTCTACTTCATTTTACCAAATGGAAATATATGGATTGTGATACATTAAATAGAAGGTAATTTGATTTTATTCATTAAAAATTAGGTAATAACAATTTGTGATTGTAGAGTTCTGCAATATGACCATTATTCTTTCACTAATTATTATTAAGAGAAATCCACAAATTCATCGATTTGTAAATTCAAAGGCAGTTCTGCTTATGCTTTTTTGAATTTGAAATCTTTCATCCTTTACACTACATACCCCTCTTTGTTTTTTTTTCAAATGGGAATATATGGATTGTGTTTATCAGTGTGGATTTTCTGCAATCTTTCACATTAATTCGCAGCAATTTTGAACTTGTGTATAAATTTTTTTCTCATGGTAACATTTTTATTGCAGGAATTTTAATGTAAAAATTAATTTTCGTTCACATCATATGTTTCCAATAGAAAAAAATTGTTGAGGGTTAAAGGTGTATAAGCCCCCAACATCAAAACTGTCTGCATTTTTCAAACTCCAAAATAGAAATCGGCGGTTTATTCATTATTTCAATAATGAGAAACTGACAGCAAATTGTAAATTTTGTGATAAAAAAAATAGTTCAACAAATTTTTTTTTCGGTCACACCGCTCACTGTGCAATCAAATGTACTTTCATTTGATATACCACAATCCATACATTCCTATTTGAAAAAAAAATATTCAAAAAATCATAGGGAGAATTGCTTTCGAAATTACAAATCCATGGATTCATGGATTTCTCTCAATTAATCCTCAAAACACAACTAAAATCCAGTGAGGGTTACTATGATTAATATCAACCTTCAACTCAGTAAGATAGAAGAGGATTATTCACGAATATGAAACTATATGAAATATTTTCTCGATAACAGAGATTTTCAAAAATTTTTCACTTGACCGCTAATTATTTTCCTGTAAAAAAACACATTCGGAATGAGATTGAAACTCCTGAATATCTCGAAAAATATTCATTTTGGGATGAAAGTCTTGGACGTAAGCTCCTATTATTTTTTGACGAAGATTTCGAAAATGCTTCGAAAAAATGGGGTTCCAATTCGAAAAAAAAACGATTTTTTGATGTTTCGTCACTTCTATCTTTGACAAAGAATTTGTGACCTCCTGTATCGTATTCTGAAAATCACGCTATCGAAAAAAAGCATCAGCTTTTCTTCTCGGAGATTCTCAAAAATGAGAATTTTATTGAAAAACCTCGAAGTTTTCTGTATTTCAACAGAGTTCAATTTTGAGATTTTTTTTTCGTATTTCCTCATTCTCGGGAAAATTCAAACTTTTGGAATCAAAAAGACTCAGAATTCAATGGGGAATCTATGTCACTTCCGGAAAAACCAGAAGTCCTAGAACCCTCAGAAAATATACGAGAAGTCGTCTTCTTACTTGAAGCTCACCTTTAGAATTTCAATCCTGACTCTTATATCTTTCCTAAAAATATTCTATAGAGTACAATTAGAATTATCTGCTGCTATTCCCAAATTCCCAATAATTAAGAACCTGTATCTAAATAGTCAGCAATATTCTTTTGATTGGGAGAGCTAAAATAATACAATACATATTGAAACAAAAAAGTATAAGTAAGATCTTGATATCAAATTTTTGGTCACACGCATCTCAAGACGTAAAATGAATTTTACTACAAAAGTGTATATAAAATTCCAAAGACAAATATTTTTTTAAAGAAGATACACCACGATATTGATCTGTTAAAACTGATCTACAACATGTTCATACATGCTTTTTTCAATTCCCAACCTCTTTCAGGATTACACCAAAAACCCCTGACACAAAATAGGTTCTATGCGCAACACATTCAAAACTAGCAGATCCCTAACTTATCATCCGACATCCTCCAACAGCGCCACCTATCGGCAACCGTCCGAAACCTCCCAGAAACCTGCCGCAACTCCAGGAAAAGGAGCGGGAGGGCCAAATCCGCCCCTGCTCCCATTCGGGAGACAAATAAAAACAACATTCGGGCGAGAACAGTAGCGCACGATGGGCGGGGGCGGGTTCCGCATAGATATCGACCCGACAAACGGGGACATCACCCGGAGGAGCTCTCAATTCGAGGAGGCATTCTCCTCCCTGGACGTCCGACTCACCCCCCCCCCTTCCCTCCAATGCGACGACTCCAAGTACATCTGCGATTTCGAACGGAACCTACCCCTCTTGCCCCACCCATAGAACAGTGAGGATTCGGGAATTGTTCCCGAGATTTGGGGGGAGTTGGAGGGAAAGGAGGTACGTTGGAGGAGGCTATTTCTGTTCGCACTTTGGGGGTTACGTTCGAGACTCGATGCTGGGCGTCGCTGGATTGGGGTACCTCCAAAATTCGTCGTATTCGAATGGGGGGAAAGTTCCGTATTTTTTTTTTACCCCCCAAGTCGAGATGGATTCAAAGCACGAGTTTCTTGAAGTTCTCTAGAGTTTTTCCAGGGAAATTCGGATGTTTCTTGCCAATTCTGTTTAGTTAATTTAGGAATGTGAATGTTAAATTCGAACGAGCCCCAAGTCAAGTAAAACAGTGGAAAAATCGAAATCACATTGCGATTCGACAACAAATGAGGGACTGGACTGTTGGAATGGCAATCCAACGTCAGATGTGATAGCTAGACGGTTTGAAAATAAATTATATTCGCGTAAATCAAAATATTTACGGTTATAGAGAAAATTGAAATCATAAAATGGTACTTCGGTGGTCAACCCATTGCGGAGACGATGACTTCTTTCATTCTTGCCTTTGGATATAGGCTGATACCTTTACGTTCGGCTCTCCAACTTTGTGCAAAATATACTCCCCGTCAATAAATTCCGGACAGGCAAAATTTTTGCCGAATTCAACACCCTGTATTTTTTTTCGTGGTTCTCCGATTTTGTTGAAATTTTCACCAGGTGTAGTATTGGGTCTTGTTATATTAACCTGAAATTTACTTCGCGAAAATACCTGTAGTTATCCGTTATACGGGGTGAAACAAAACCTTGTTTTATACCCTTCATTTCTGAACACTCTGTGGTGAATTCGTGGCGGAAAATTTGATATTATTCAGTTTTAATTTGAAGTGTGACCCTTTCTTAACAAAATGTTTTTTGATTTACGTCAGTATCTGCTTTAAAAAAAAAGATACACATTTTCAAAGAAAGTTTTGCATTTTTTCAATTTTTATAACAATTTAAAACATTCCAATGCCTTATCGACTAGTAAACATAAACAAACATCTGAAAATTAATAGCGTGTATTTCCACCTCGCTTTCTCATCACTTCTATCATACGACGTGGCATACTTTCAATGCAGAAACACACACGGCAACAGAAAAAAATCCTCGTGAAAGAGGACAGTTGAAAGTTATGTATTAATTGATTTTTTACAAGTTTAGCTTGTTATGTTAAAAAATTATCAGTTCGTAATTTTCAACAGATTCGGAAAGGGGAAATTGATGGAGTTTTTTTCCTTTTTTTCAAATTTTGTTACATTTCTGTCATGAATATTCATAAGCCTCCGAACATTATTTGGCCAAGAAATCTGAATGTTGATGTTTTTCAAAGAACCTAATGCATTTCTAAAATGCATTCGATTTATTCTGAATAATCGGTTTCTTTTCTGCTTTTGTCTTTTTTTCATTTCAGATTAAGAATTGCGAGTCGTTTTGGGAAGAATCTGTTTATCCGAGCCCATCGACGGATAACACTGATGATCACACTGATGTCTTTCAAGATTTTCCTGATATTTAATATTTTATGTTATTTTTTTACGGGGAGACAGGTTTTTTCGGCTGAGGTTTTTTTTCCTGGCTCTATAGTATCGTATGATACTAATGATGATAGTATCGTATGATTCTATAATATCATACGATGAATGTTATGATACCCCGTTCTTTTTTACCTCATCTTAGGTACTTTTTGTTTCAACATTTATTGTATTATTTTAGCTCTTTTTTTCATAAGAATATATATATATATATATATATATATACTACACTCATATACTATTTCGTCAAAAGTTCCACCTTGCTACTTATGTATAGTTAGAGCAAGAGCTGAAGTTAATGGAAAATGTTTGCGTTGGGCTATACATTTTCTATCCGATGTTAAAGAAATATTTGCCGTTCGTGATTCAATGGGAACAGCGAGATTGCCGACTCTATTTTGCACTGCTAGAGTGGCTGCAAGTATTCGTCTAGTCTCCAAACACCGTGCCGAAGTCTGCCGAACTGAACCGACGATACACGGCTGTGTTAGGTTTTTTCGTTACGGAATTTCTACATTCCGTGCTCAAAGCCTGAGATGAAAGCGATGCAATAGCTTGAAAAAATTGTAAACCCTTCGTTTTTTTCTCAAAATTTCAATCATTCACTCCTTGCTTTATTATCTACGTTTTACCAAGAATATTTAAAATTTAAACAGGTCCTTCTGGGTGTTGGATTTTCTTCGTCAGTTAGTAAACAAGGTACAACTAACAGTCACACTCGAAACGGGGAAATTCACTGGCCGAAATCCTTCCGAATGCCGGCTCTCCAGACGTAGAAAAAGCCCGCATTTGCCGGCAATACGACAAATTGGAACGTACCCCCGCTAAAGCATCCACCCACGGGCAATGACAATAACAGAAATTCGTTGGATTCGCGGCAAGTCCCGGCCAATGGGAGCATTCGGCAAAGCTCGAGTTTCTCGAAATGTGGATCTTATTGCAAACGGGAGCTGGATTGGACGCAGACGTCGCGATGCCTGCCTCCATTGGACGCCTCCGTCTCTTTTTTTCTACGATTGTGTGATTCTACGATTGTTATTTCTGCGCAGGGAATCGCAGGAATGAACGGATCCTGGTTGCGATCGATTTTTCGACTCGTCTTTCTCTGCGTCTGGGTTTTCCGCGGTTCAGGATTGGATCAGCTTCCTCATTTGGCCGACTCTCTCCGTTTTCATTCGAATAATTCAATATTTGGAACATAACGAACCATTCCACGAAATTATCTGATTGAAATCCATGAAAAAGATCAAGAAAACTGTCAAATACGACACTCTATGACCAAATGTGACAGATACTCCACTGACACAACAATACTCTATGTCGAAATTGCGTCATTTTCAGACATTCAACATCAAATCCATGAAAAAGATCAAAACAACTGTCGAGGGGATTTTATAACAGACTCTATGGACGAATATGACTGACGTTACAATACTCTGTGTCCAATATGGTTCTCGCTTTATCGTCATGTTAGTTCTGCTGCAGCAAAAATTAAATTCTCCAATTCATAAACTCAATCACTACTTGTTATTTAATTTGTTAGAAATACACATGTCTCGACTTCCTAAGTTCCCAAAAAAGTCGAGGTTACAAGAAACAAAGGACTTGTCCCTTAAAAGTGTCGAATTGTGCACTGGAGTACACTACTGAAGTCTCCTTTGCCCTAATTATCTCGTCCTTAGGTTTCCAATCGTATAACATCATCAATAGATAATTCATTCTATTTTGTGTTATCTAATCTACAATATTTGATCTTTCCTGTTCGTAATTTTGCTTAGGACTATCAGTTTTGTCCGCGAAAACATTTTGTTTCATGCTTTTTTGTTTAGGACTATCATGACTGTCCAGTAACACAAGTTCATGAAATCATTTCGTTCTACATTACAGTTTTTTAAGGCCCATCGATACTTTCTTGTTTCGTAGCGATAATATTCACGATATCATTAAGATTACCATTTTTGTTCAGGATTATCATGACTGTCCAATAACACTAGATCATGAAATACTTTTGTTTAAGATTACAGTTTACTTTGAGGCCCATCCAGTATTACTAGTTCATAAAATCTTTTTTTTTACATTACAGTGTTTTGAGTCTATCGTTGCTTCCTCGTTTTGTTGCGATAATATTCATGATATCTCTACGACTACCATTTTTGTTTAGGACTATCATGTCTGTCCAGTAACACTAGAGCATGAAATTATTTCATTTTACATTACAGTTCTTCTTAAGATTCATGGTTACTTCCTTGTTTTGTGACGATAACATTCATTATATCTTTAGTACTGCCATTTTTGTTTGGGACTGCCATTTATGTTTAGGACTATAATATCTCTGCGGTAACACTAGTTTATGAAATCATTTTGTTTTATATTACAGTTTTTTTGAAGGTCCATCGTTGCTTCCTCGTTTTGTTGCAATAATAATTATGATATCTTTAGGACTACCATTTTTGTTTAGGACTCTCTTGTCTATCCAGTAACACATTATAGTTATTCTTAAGGCCCATGGTTACTTCCTTGTTTTATGACGATAATATTCATGATATCTTCAGGAGTGCCATTTTTTTTAAGACTGCAATTTATGATTAGAACTATCATGTCTAACACAAGGTTATGAAATCATTTTGTTTAACATTAAAGTTTTCTTGATGGCCCATCGTTGCTTCCTTGTTTTGTGGCGATTATATTCATGATATCTTGAGGACTACCATTTTTGATTAGGACTATAATTTTTTCCAGTAACACTAGTTCACGAAATAATTGTTAAAATACAATTTTCACTCTTTTTGTGGAAGTGCTATTCATCATAAAACAGGACTACAAATTTTGCTTAGGACTATCATTTTTGCTCAGGACATCATCTGTCGAAATACTTCATTTTCTGAGGCTATCACAAACACCTGTTTTATGGCAATGAAATTCTTGATATCATTCAGACAGATATCTTTATCAGGACTATGGTCTTTGTCCAGTCATTGCAGTTCTCGAAATAATTTTTTTTTCAGACTATAGCTTGTTTTTAAGCCCCTTTTCTCATTGCGATCATATGAATAACGTCATCAGGATTACTAGTTTCATTCTGGACCACCAATTTTATCCAGAACTATCTGTTCATGACAAATTTTTGTCTAGAACAACACATTTAGTCCAATAACATTTTGTAAAGGCCTTATTCGGTATGTTTAGTTTCTCCAGGACAGTTCTCGTCGAATTATTGAGTTTGTAGACTATCTAAACCATCACTTTTAGTCCATATCCAGTATTCATTGCATATTTTCCAAGCTTCCATCTACAATCACCAGTTTCTTAGAGACCATCGATCTTTTTATTCTGTCCAACCCAAATCGTTATACATAGGACTATCGTTCATTTCTGGGACTTCCCAGATAATTATATGTTTATGGCTAGGCAAACTATAAATATCATCTAGGACTACTCATCTAATCCAAGAATCTCATTTTGTCCAGGACTATAATTTTTTATTTTCTCGAGAATCCTTACAATTATTTGGACAGAACAACAATTTTTATCCAATGTTCGACTACGCTCATTGTCCAGAACTATCAGAGTTTCCTAGACTTCAATTTATCCAGGACAATAACCTTTCGAAGTGTTCTTTGTGTCCATCCGAACAAGATCATCATTTTCGTTAAGGACAATCAGTCTTTTGTCCATCGGTATTCTTCCAGGGTTCGAAATCTCCACAGGGTCATTCCTCCAATCAAGTAAGGAGCAAAAGTAGCTGCGAAAAACCCCCACACTCCCCCAAACCATCGATCCGACTTAATCTCACCGATGAAGATATATATTTCGGTTATATCGGCACATTTCATTGGCGTTTATAAGTTATCATTATTCGCGAAGGTGTAAAGGGGGGCTAAGGGGGGCAGCTCACCGGGAGGAAGTAATATAGGGAGGACTTGGAGGCAGAAGGAGGAAGGGGCACGACATGAACCAGACTCAAAGTGGAATATCAATAATGTGACCGTGCAATTGCCAAGTCCCAACATGGCCGCTTCCCCCCCCTCCCATCGCCTCCTCCAACTCCTCGAGCTCATTCTCTTATTCTCTGGGAATCGCGTAAGATTCCCAGGCGCTGGCGAGGAAGCGACCCGAAGGATTAATGCCATCTAGATGGCGTTTTATGGGACGTGGTTTTCATATCCGATGGGAGGTGGAGGGGAGGGGTACGTTGGTTGATTTGAACTACTGTCGTGAGGAAGGTGAAGGATCTCCTGAATTAGTTCGACGAATTCTGGTTTAATTTTATTGTGAGTTTTAATTATTATTAATGTGATGAAAAACGTTTTTATTTCTCCTTTTCCATGTTGAAAAATGTAGGTCATTTCATTTTTCTCCTCTCTTTATGGTTAGGATGTTCTGCTGCCAGTCAACCAGTCGTTTTCTGCTCTTTTCATATGCCTTTTCGTCTAATTTTTCTAGGAGTTCTTCTTGTTTTGTTGTCCTTGTTCATGGGTCAACATTTTAAATTTTTGTCTTCATAAAAAAGCATAATGGATTACTGGATACCAAGAAATTAACGTAAGAAGAATTGTTAGGAAAAATATTTATTATTTCAAGAATGAGAACCTAACACAATCACAAATTGATAATTTTGTAATAAAAAATACCTTCCAACAAATTATTTTTTCAGTCACTGTCACACCACTCAATGTGCAATGGAATGTGATTTTATTTGTTTTTTCACAATCCATATACTATTCCTCTTTGAAAAAAAAAACATTTGAGGGATGTGGAGCGTAAAGGGTGAGAAAAAACATTGGGAGACCTGCTTTCGAAATTCATAGATTTGCTGATTTTTTCTCATATAATACTTTATTGATCTTCTAAGATGCTACACAATGCAGAAGACTGTTCAAGACGAAAAAGAAAGCAGCCTAAAAGGAAAATCAGAGGCAGGATGAGTCACGAATAGACGGAACTGAAAATATGAAAATTTTCATTTTTTTTGAACTAAACTGTAATTGGCTCAAGAAAATATATCACTCTGTAAATTTCATATGATGTGAATCTTAATGTACATTGATATTTATTTATTTATTTATTCACCTATTTATTTGTTAAACCATTTATTTACTTATTTATTCATTTACTTTCTCATTTATTAATTTATTTATTTAATTACTTATTTCTTTTTTCATTTATTTATTTATTTATTCATTCACTTATTCTTTCATTCATTTATATATTTATTTGTTTATTCATTTATTCATTTATTTATTCATTTATTTACTTATTTATTCATTTACTTAGTTATTTATTCATTTATTTATTTATTTATTTATTTATTCATTAATTCAATTACTCATTTCTTTTTTTATTTATTCATTGATTTATTCATTCACTAAGTTATTTATTTATTTATTTGTTCATTTATTTATTCATTCATTTATTTATTTATTGATCTATTCATTCATTGATTCATTTATTCATTCATTTATTTATTCATTCATTTATTCATTTATTTATTTATCCATTCATTTAGTTGAATCATACAACATTCAACAGCCAAAAATAAAAAAAGGATTGTCACGATTCTACAAAGTTAAATGAAAATTAGTTTTTGTCTGACGAAGGAGTCTGATTTAGACTCCGAAACGTTACGCTTAAGATTTCGAAGTGTTCTCTTTTTCCTTTTGTTCATTGTTAGGCAACAATTTCTGCTCGTGAAGTTTTGTCCCCTGACAAATTAGTGCTCAAATTTTTACGCAGGGACAATTTTCTAATTGTTTCTTGTTTCAGAGACAGGGAGAGAAAACCCAAATTAAGTTTTCAGGAAAATGCAGAGACCTTCCAGACAATATTTCAATAGATAGCAGAAGCCAATTTCAGAATGGGAATACAAACAAATAACTCAAATAATTGGAATCAACTATGTACGTAAATAAAATTAAAACCTAAATTCAGGTATTACTAAGAAAAATATATTCACAGGACTTTTTCACACGATATCATTCAAGAGATCGTCTTTTCCCCCAATTTAGAAACGCCCTGTATGACAATGGAGGTAGTGATATCGAAGAAAATATTCCTCGTCTGAGGCAACCGCTGCAATCATCAATCTTTTCGCACGTATTTGGCTTTTTTTACGAGACGTGACATAAATACTAGCGATAAATCAATGCCCAAGAACTGTCGATGCTTGTGCCACGTTCCATTCTATAGTGCTTTCATTTTCTAATACATTCTGTGTGTCTTATATCGTTCTCGACAGCTTCGAAGACTACTTTAATCGGTGGAACCCAACAAATTGCGAATTCTCGAATATGCAGAACCAAATCAATGCGAAAAAATAAAGTTCCCTGAGAATCAGAAGTTAATCAGAAAGTATCATCAACTGAATCGTCCTCTCTATTCAGTTCCTTATGAAATTTTGTTTCATTATCCCAAAATGAACGTCAAACGATACAGGTGTTGCCATCTCGACCTAACATGTGATACTACCTACCAGTGCTGTCATAAATGCATGCACGTTACAGATTTCTTCTCGCACCTCCTTTATCACACAGATAATCCAGGATTAAAAAACTACTCGAAGACAGTTTTCGAGTTTTCTGTGTTTTTGGAAAACAGATTTCCGCGTCAACTGTCATGACATTTGACGTTGATGCCAGCAAGCATGTTTATTATTTATTATTT
>CM076614.1:40047942-40224664 GCA_038502775.1 Hippodamia convergens
CCTCGTATTCTCGCTCGTACCTTAAATCTGAGTTTGCAGGTAATAAACTTGATGCTACACTGCTGGCTGCCTCAATAATTTCTTTTGGTACATTCATTTTCGCTTTCGCCAAAACGAATGTAATGAAAAATAAACAGACATGTTCATCGCAACGCTTCCATAGCTTACGATACTTTTGGAATTTATCTAACCTTTTTACAAATGAGAAACAAATAAAATATAAAACAATACACGCAAGGTAACGGGTTTTACTGGCTCAAGGAGGTAACTGACTCGCCTGCGGCTTGTCAGTTATATCTTCCATTCGCCAGTAAAAACCCTTTCGCCTTGCTAGTAATGTTATATACTATTCTTTATTTCAGTATCGTAATGAGTTCATTACAGCACTAAAAGTAGTGCTGTAATGGAACTCATTACAGCATTGTTTCCAGTTACATTTTTCGTTTTGTGGTTGTCAGATCTGACCTCAAATCCTCTCAATTTTCAAATCGAATCAATTCAAACTCCGCAATCTGTCATATAAACTGCCAAGACGCAATAAGAAAGTCATTAATCTGAATAATTGAAGAGTGGAAATTCAAAAGAGTCTAAGTGTCATTTTCACGAAATTTTAGATTTCATTTGTTATGGGGTCTATGTGCCAAGGCCACTAGCCTACGAAACAGTTCATGTGCCATCCGCTTCAGGCAGTCATCATTTCTTATGAAAAAAAAATTTTTTAAACTTTTTTCATGAGTTTGAGACATGTTTTATGTAAAATTTCAGTTCGATTTTTTTTGGCACTCAGACCCTTTTGAATTTCCACTCTTCAATCTCGAACGAAATCTGACGAACCGGACCCCGTCTATTTTAGTACCTCCGGTGGCCGCGCAGAGGGCGCCCCCTCCGACCGAAAAACAGCAACAGCTGGACCCGATTAATTAACGGCCGTAAAAGTTGGATTTGAAAGCTCTGGCGGGGCGAGGAAACGACCGAGCCGGCAATAAATTACGGGGGTCACAATTAAACGCTCATACATGCAGAAATCGAAACGGGGGCGCCCTCTGGCGGACGCTAAGTCGCAGAATAAATCGGCGGTCGGGCCTGGCCGATGTTCCCATCAATCGAAGAAATCCCCCGGATTAATTGCAGACGATCCCGTTGGATTTGGGATCGGGAGAGATGCAATTTTTAATCCGCCAGGGGCGCTGGCGTCGCGTCCGTCAGATCGGGAACTACGGACGCTCTGTCAACGTTTCTTGATTTGTTGCTACGATTCGGAGAGGTGACAAGTAGCGGCGTTTACGTTCGCACCCTGTATACAGCCTCTAATTCATGTTATGACGAGGTATCAGAAAAAGATTAGCGTCAGTCACATCCAACATTCACACGGAACAAGAATGGGAGAAGATGGAGTTGTTATCCCGAATACTTTGAAAACTATAGGACAGAGGTGTGCTCACTTTATTGCCCCCAAATTGTTCAACCTGCGACCCAAAGACGTGGCAATAGAGAGAGAGAGATTTATTGGTGAGCATTACAAATAACAACATTGTTTTCACATGTCATTAAAAAATTAATTAAAACCTAAAAATTCAAAAAGAATTCGAGCTCCAGAACAGGATCATGCACAAATCAAAAATTCGTCGATTGAAAAAAAAGACTTTGCAGCCAACATCCTTTTCATCATCAATTGAATCTATTCATGGTCACATTCTTCAGACCACAAGGAAGTTTATTGTATAGTATTGTACAAGTAACAGTGTTTACGTTCGCACCCTGTATACAGCCTCTGGCTTATGTTAAGACGAGGTATCAGAGCTTTTCGCGACTATACTGTTCCACAAGAGTTAGGGATATCGTATTCAATCGTTTTGAGAAGTAGTTATCTTCGAGGAATGTGCCGAAGCGGTAGTTTTGCGAGAAGAAGGGTGGACATACAGAAGAATTGCAGAAAGTTTTGGAGTTTCCCATACAATTGTGTCCAGAATGTTGCAGCGATTCAGGGAGACAGGTATGAATGTCCGAAGACCAGGACAGGGTAGACCACGGGTAACAACTGCCATTCAGAACGTTACTTGAGAGCTTCTTCGTTGAGACAACGGTTTGCAACCGCTCGCCCCCTTCAAAATCAGCTTGAGCAAACTCATGGGGTGCAAATTAGCACTCAGACAATAAGAAATTGCCTCAGAGAATATGATTTGAGGCCTCGTGTCGCGGCAAGAGGCCCAGCTCTCACCCCAGCCCATCGAAGGGCGAGTTTGGATTTTGCGAGAGAGCATATCCATTGGGATGAGGCCGATTGGGAAAGAGTTATCCTCACAGATGAGTCTAGATTCTGCCTCTACCATTGTGATCGACGATCCTCTTTATACAGACGTCCACATGAAAGATATGCTCAGTGCAATTTCCTGAATACTACTGGTTTCGGAGGAGGATCGATTATGGTATGGGGTGGAATGTCTTTGACTGTCCGCACAGACCTAGTGGTCGTTGATGATGGAGCTATGAATGCTGATAAGTATATAAGGAACATTCTTGAAGAGCATGTAGTGCCATTTGCCCCATACATTGGTGAAAATTTCATTTTTATGGACGATAATGCCAGACCTCATCGTGCGCGCATCGTTCAGGAGTACCTTGAAAAGGTTGAAGTCTCTCGAATGGAATGGCCAGCAAGAAGTCCAGATCTCAATCCGATTGAGCAGGTTTGGGACAACCTCAATAGAAGGCTGAGAAGTTCAGAAAATCATCCAGCTACTCTTAATGACTTAGAAATCTGGGAAGGATTAGATCAGAACATTTCAAAATAACTCAATTTGAGTATGAACCGTCGTTGCCGAGCTGTAATTAACGCAAGGGGTGGACATACCAAGTTTTGAATCACTTATCAACATTTCAGTATCTTGAAAATTGTTCATTTCTCTTCTTCCACATGAGATTCGGTGAAATCTCGAATTTTTCTTCCATTTAATGTGTCTTGTTTCGTTCAAAACCTTTCCGAGAGAACATGAAAAATAAGTTATAAAGTCAATGTAGAGTTAAGTCTCATTAAAATTGAGATTTTTCAGAATGTGCGTTGATTTTTTGCGCAGGGTATTCCGACTACCAAAAAATCCACCCTGTATATTTTTTTCAATTTCCCAATTTCGTTCCAGGCTCGCCGACAGATCACAGTCCCGTCCTCAACCTTTCGAAGAGTGGAGGAGGTAGCGCGGGTTCTGTAGGAGAGGGGGAACATTCGGGAAGCGAGGCTGATGGTGCTGACCTTCCTCCATCGCCAAGGTCACCCAGATCTGCGGTAGAAGACGAGGAGGACGACAACATATCGGACCCTGAAGATGATGACGAGAAAGAACAGGGTAAGTCATTTTTTTAAGGCTTCAATATGACCTTATTAGGTGTACAACCCTGTTTCCCTTGTTTTTTTCATGTTCCTCATTGTATTTCGGCCGTATTTCTTTCAATTCTTGGCTAAAACGCGGTCGATAACGATCAGCTGTGATGGCAAAACGGAGTAACCAAAGTTGTACACCTAAAAAAAAGTCTCCCATAAAGTTTTCGAATCAGAAATACAGGGTGTACCAAGTTCGACGGCCTATTAGGCGTTTCTGGAGAACTAGACTTATTTGAAATATGAAAATTGGGATTATGATATTGTTTGACATTATCTACCAAGCTAAAATATTCTTGGAGCCTGACCACTTTCAGTTATACAGGGAGCGAAAAAAAATCTTCAAAATTACTTTCCGAAATATAAAAAAAAAACTGAACAAGAAAAGGTAGATGAGAATATTCGGTATAATGTTTGCAACTTCTAATCTAGATATCTTAAGCACAAACTGTTTTCACGTTCTTGTAGTTGAAAACAGTGGAAATACTTTACATATTAGGAATTTTGAAAAACTCGTCACAGGGTGTTCCAAATGTTCGGTCAGAAATTGGGATCAAGATTGGAACAGAACTCTGGTTTTTCAAATTAGAATCTATTTTTTCATGATTGCGTTGGATTCTGCGAAGCAAAATGATGATAATGTTCTATAATGTTGATACTCCTAAAATTAATAATTCTTGAGTTATTTAGTATTTTCTGATTCTATGTCGTACGTTGCGTCAAATGCATGAAATCTGTTTCATAACAACAATGATGAATGAATTGAAAAAAAAGGTGTGTCACTAGTGAGTTATTGAAATAATTTATCATCTATGACCAAGGTCATAGTTAATATGAAACAGATTTAATGAATTTGACGCTACGTACGACATAAAATCAGAAAATCCTAAATAACTCAAGAATTATCAATTTTAGGAGCATTAACATATTGGAACATTATCATCATTTCTCTTCGTACAATCGAACGCAATCATAAAAAAATAGGGTTCTAATTTGAAAAACGAAAGTTATGGCCAATCTTGATCCCAATTTTTGACCTAACATTTGACACACCCTGTGATGAGTTTTTCAAAATTCTAAAAATGTACAATATTTCCACAGTCTTCGACTTCAAAAATGTGAAAACGGTTTGTGCTTAAGGTATCTAGATTAAGAATAACAAACATAATACCGAATACTCTTTTCTCGCTTTTTCTTCAGGTTTTTCTCGATATTTTGGAAAGTATTTCGAAGAATGCAACGATTTGAGTACGAATGTATTCAAAATTGTATACTCTATCAGATTCAAAAACAAAAAAACAGAAAAAAATAATTTTGAGAAATTTTTTTTCTCTCCCTGTATAACTGAAAGTGGTCAGGCTCCAAGAATATTTTAGCTCGGTAGATAACGTCAAACAATATCATAATCCCAATTTTCAGATTTCAAATAAGTCTAGTTCTCCAGAAACGCCTAATAGGCCGTCGAACTTGGTACACCCTGTATACTCCCCGTCAATAAATTCAGCACAGGCAAAAATTTAGTCAAATTCAACACCCTGTATCTTTTTTCGTGGTTCTCCGATTTTGTTGAAATTTTCATCAGGTATAGTATCGGGTCTTGTTATATTAACCTGAAATTTACTTTGCGAAAATACCTGTAGTTCATCCGTTATACAGGGTGAAACAAAACCTTGTTTTATACCCTTCATTTCTAAACACCCTGTGGTGAATTTGAGGCGGGAAATTTTATATCATTCAGTTTTGAGTTGAAGTGTGACCCTTGAACAACAAAGTTTTTTTTTATTTACGTCAGTATTTCTTCAAAAAAAAAAGATACACATTTTCAAAGAAAGTGTTGCATTTTTTTCAACTTTTATAACAATTTGAAACATTACAATACCTTATCGACTATTAAACATAAACAAACATCTGAAAATTAATAGCGTGTATTTCCACCTCGCTTTCTTATCACTTCTACCATACGACGTGGCATACTTTCAATGCATTTACGAATTGCTTCTGGGGGAAGCAACAATTTCTCTTAATGCAGAACAATGCTAGGCCTCACGTTGTACGGGTTGTAACAGAATACTTTGAAGAGGCGAATATTAAACGATTCGTGTGGCCAGCCAGAAGGCCGGATTTAAATCCAATTGGACATGTATGGGATATGCTAGGTAGACATGTTCAAATCGACAGCCCAACACCTTGCCCGATTTACGAAGAACGGGAAAATATTCCCCCAGAAGCAATTCGGAAATGCATTGAAAGTATGCCACGTCGTATGGTAGAAGTGATGAGCAAACGAGGTGGAAATACACGCTATTTATTTTCAGATGTTTGTTTATGTGTACTAGTCGATAAGGTATTGTAATGTTTTAAATTGTTATAAAAATTGAAAAAATGCAACACTTTCTTTGAAAATGTGTATCTTTTTTTTTTTTAAAGCATATACTGACGTAAATCAAAAAAAATTTTGTTGAGAAAGGGTCACACTTCAAATTAAAACTGAATGATATCAAATTTTCCGCCTCATATTCACCACAGGGTGTTTAGAAATGAAGGGTATAAAACAAGGTTTTGTTTCACCCTGTATAACGGATGAACTACAGGTATTTTAGCAAAGTTAATTTCAGGTTAATATAACAAGACGCAATACTATACCTGGTGAAAATTCCAACAAAATCGGAGAACCACGAAAAAAGATACAGGGTGTTGAATTTGCCAAAAATTTTGCCTTTCCGGAATTCATTGACGGGGAGTGTATGTCCATCTTTTCTTGATCTTCACTCCCGTCATTTCCCCCTTTTCCTAATTGTCCCTCCCGTCGTCGAGCCGATTGAAATGTTCTGTCCGGCAACACCAGCAGACTTAAGTACCGTAGCCCGGAGCTACTCATTAATCAAACAGCGTTCTGCGACTCTTCGTTTATCAAGGAGTAGAAACTACATGCCAAGGCCTCTTAGCGAGCCAATAAATGCTTTTTCTAGCGATAAATATTCAACGGCGATTTGTTTATAGTGGGATGAGTCAATTATCCTCGTAGGAGTCCGCAACAGGTCTGCGCATTGAAACGCGGGAAAATAAGTCATCTGTAAGCTCATGACTTTCGGTCATTCATATCGTGAGAAAGATCCGACGTTTTGTTTTTGTTGAGTCGCGTCCGCATCTAACGAATCATCGCTTTGCTGCACGAATATCTATATGTTGGGGTGGGCGTTGGAACCCTTTAGCTGCCAAGATTTCTCGTCGGAGTTATCCCCGAGACTGTACTGCACGTGTGTGTCGACCTTTATTGAATATATGCGGTATTTTATTGATCGCCACAACAATTCGAGGATTTTTTATCATTCCTCTCCCTTTTAACCATTTTTTAAATGAAGATTTTCAATTAGACTGTACAGGGTGATTGTTTATATTTGTGGCAATTTTAATGAAAAAACCTCGAAGTTTTCTGTATTTCAACAGAGTTCAATTTTGAGATTTATTTTCGTATTTCCTCATATAAAGAGAATTATCTCAGGAAAATTCAAACTATTGGAATTAAAAAGATTCAGAACTCAATGGAGAGGCTATTCATGCAATAAAAAATCTTCCCATTTGAAAAACGAAAGTTGAGCTAAGATAATACAATTCATATTGAAACAAGAAATAATAAGTAAGATCTTACAATATTTCTTGATATCAAATTTTTGGTTACACGTGTCTCAAAGGTAAAATGAATCTTACTACATAAGTGTACAGGGTGATTGTTTATATTTCACGCAATAGCTATCTCAGTTAATATTGGTCGTTCAAAAACGTTTGAATGGGCGAATTTGAAGTATTTTTATGGGCATTCAGAATTCAGTACTAAGAAATTCATAAAGGCATCGAAAACCTGAAAATTTGTTGTGAACTATTGTTTTTTAAATGGTACACCTGTATTTTTTTCTAATCGGTAGAGTTCTTTCTTCTGAATTCAAATATATAAACTTAATTGAGGTTAATTTCGGCAGTGTTTGGAAAATATAGATCTTTTCGTCTTAATTTAAGGCAGCTGTGTAACGCCTCTCGAAAATGCAGTGATTTATTTATATCGAAGTTCTATTCTATGGCCTCCTGATAATCCCTACTTAAACCCCTTGGACACTTTTTTATGGGGATATTTGAAATATAAAGTGTATATGGCTCCTCCGCAAAATATTAAAGAGATTAATTTCAGAATAAAGGAAGAAATAATTGAAAACCTCAATATATTCCATAAATGGTGAGGAAAACCCTTGAAAAATAAAGTTAAAGATGTCGATTGTGTGTAGACATATATGAGGGTCATACGAACACTTAATTCAACTTTTAGTTGATATACAGGGTGGCCATTTGAAAACGAAACAGACGAGATTACAAACGAAATAAATTTTTTCGATAGAAATGCTCGGACAGGTCGATTTCTGTTTCGAGGGGGACAACTTGAGATGTAGGTTACGGACGCATAGCGCTTCAACCCTTGCTACTACAACCCTCACCCCCAATTTTTGAATAGGGAAGATGGGGTGAGTGATACCTCATTTGAAAGGTATTTTTATACTGATTTCAGCACAGTAATTGTTTTTTTCATTTTATGCATTAGTTCTCGAAATATTCTTGACTGAGCATTTGAAAATGAAGTGGTGTTTTCATGGCACTTGTAGTGTTTTTTTGTGAGAAACCTTTCAAATGAGGTATCACTCACCCCATCTTCCCTATTCGAAAATTGGGGGTGAGGGTTGTAGTAGCAAGGGTTGAAGCGCTATGCGTCCGTAACCTACATCTTAAGTTGTCCCTCTAGAAACAGAAATCGACCTGTCCGAGCATTTCTATCGAAAAAATTTATTTCGTCTGTAATCTCGTCTGTTTCGTTTTCAAATGGCCACCCTGTATAAATGAAATAAATATCAGTGAATTTTTTGGTATTCCACAGCTGCCTTAGATTTAGAAAAAACTATCTATATTTTTCAAAAACTGCCGAAATCAACCTCAATAAAGTATATATATTTGAAATCCGAAGAAAGAGCTCTACCGATAAGAAGAATAAAATACAGGGTGTTCCATTTAAAAAACAATAGTTCACAACATATTTTCAGTTTTTCGATGCCTTTATGAATTTCTTAGTACTGAATTTTAAATGCTCATAAAAAATACTTCGAATTTGCCCATTCGACCAATATTAACTGAGATAGCTATTGAGTAAAATATAAATAATCACCCTGTATGTTCATTTTTTTTCTTATTTTGGTACCTCATAACTTTCGACTGGTTCAACCGATTTTCATCATCCTTCTTTCATTCGGAATTTCGTGCTTGCAATGTAATCTTCCCTCAATTTGTCCCATTCTTTCAAGTCACATTCCTTTGTTGAAATTTTTATTGTTTTTTTTAATTCACGATTGCCGCATAAATTAGTCGAAAACTATGGCATCACGAACGTTGGACGTTGCTCTTGAAAGCTATCCATCTTCTCCTCCTCTCGCGGTGTACATTTTAATTAGATAACATTAAGAATACATTAAGAAAATGAAAACCGGTACGAAATACAATATACGAATGTCGAGAGGCTGTTATTAATGATCTGTTTGATACAACGGGAAGGAATCCATTTTACATGAATATTAACCTTATTAATCTATGCAATCATCGGAATTGACTCGGTTATTCGAGTTCCTTAAGCGGAATGATCGATGCGAAATAGGACTCGATATTTTTTTTTCGTCGATACGCGGAAATTTTGTTCGGCTCATTGGATGCGGAAAATAAGCATGGAACGTATGTGTTCAATGGTTTCTCATTCGATTACGAATCATCCGGAGAATTGTGATAGAAAGATGATGATCTCGTGAAACATGCTCGAAGAAATAAAAAAAATTAATAGATTGTTGAAACTCACCTCAAGATTTTTCATTTCTTCTAAACATCGGAGTAGAATCATGCAGAACTGTTCCAATAGTTTAAATATACAGGGTTTGACGATAATCTGTAATAAAGAAAAATATCATTTAACCAATGAAGTTAAAAACTTCTAAATTGATTTATAGACTACCAAAAAAATTCATTCAATCTATAGAAATGACCAGCCCACATAGGATGATATTCTTGTGAAGACCTGAAAAATATACTGCTCCACAAGAGTTGGGGATATCGTATTCAATCGTTCTGAAAAGTATGTGATTTTCGAGAAAATCGCTGTAAAATCATTTAAAACCCAATAACAACTTGAATCGACCCAAAAAAAATCAGTATGAGACATTTCGTCAAGCTGATCGCCTTTTTTTCTGAAATTTGGTTCTTTGCATATGCTTCATGAATGTTCTTATTTTGAAATGGAGTCAGTTTATCAACGGCTTCGATTTGAAACGAGTTTTCTGAAAATTCAAAGACGTAAGATAACACACGCTGAGGCTAATAGGGCTATCGGAATGCTACAGGGTTGCCTAGCTCAGGTTGTTGTAGCGGAAAGGCTCAAAGTCAACCAAAGTGTGATATCTCGACTTTGAAATAGGTTCAGGGAGACAGGTTCCATGTTGGGAAGACCAAGGCTTGGTGGACAACGAGAAACAACATCTGTCGACGTTTCGGAACTAATTGTTCCTTTCTCAAGGCTGAAAAAAAAATTTATTGATAAAAGAAAAATTTGAAAATGTAAAATTATGAAACCATACCTTATTATACAATTTAAAACAATAAAACATAAAGTGAAATAATTTAAAATAGTTCAGAATGAATAGTTTTCGATGTGCGACTAGTCAAAAGAATAATAATAAACACAATTCAAAGGAAGATCTCCCATTGTGTTTGTTATTTCTATTCCTTTGACATTGTCGTACATCGCAACTTCATTCTGAACTATTTTAAATTATTTCACTTCATGTTTCATTGTTTTAAATTGTACGATAAGGTATGGTTTTATAATTTTACATTTTCAAATATCTCTTTTATCAATGAAATCTTCTCTAGCCTTGAAAAAGGAGCAATTAGTTCCGAAACGTCTTTAAAATCATAATTTGTTTGTTATTATGTGTCCAAATTCGTGCGACGTACTGAAGATTTCTCAGCATGGATATGAATACTACAGTAATCGTAATATACCCCGTAATCGTCGCAATGTCCAAGAAGTCCATCCATTCCGAGGGGGTAGTGTTATGGTATGGGCCAGGATATGTTTCAACGGTCGCACAGATCTACACATTTGTCCTGGGAATATGAACGACTTACACTATAGGGAGCATGTCATTGACAATGTTTCGCCAAATTTTCACGCTGCTATTGGCGAAACTCTTCAATTTCTAGACGATAACGCTAGACCGCACCGTGTTGCCATAGTTGAGAATGAGCGCTAGGAGCTTGGTATTCCACATTTACCAATATCTCCGCACTCACCAGATTTGAATTGCATATGCTCCAAAGAAGATTAGATAATCATCAACCTACCCCAGAATCCTTAAATGATCTTAGAGAGCTTCTGCCCCGTTTATGGAACCAAATTCCACAAGAAATGTTCAACAACCTCGTGTGTAGTATGCAGAGATGATATCAAGCTGTTATTGATGCCCGTGGAGGCCATACATTGTAGGGATAGTCTCAAAATACTTGAATCCTCTGGGAGTTAAATTTCGTTATTTCACTCGAGTTTTCTTAACTTTCATATTAATAGGAATTTTCATGACAAAATCTCATTCAAACTATATATTTTTGCAGTTCAAGTCAATATCCCTAACTCATGTGAAGCAGTTTAGTTATTAGACTTCAAAGTTCATAAATTTCATCAATTTTCAATTTCAAAAACGTAATTCTTTCTTATACAACTGGATATAAAAGTGACACCTCTAATGACATTGAAAGACTCTTCCGAGCTTATAAGAGTCGATCTATTAGGAATTATTTCATCCAACGATTCACCCACATCTGCGGTAGGCATTATATTTCATATTTCATCGAATCTTTCAAACAATAACTGAAATTAAAGTTGGATATAACTTCTTTGAACAATCATTACGAAGTCCTAATGTAGAAAAAAGGGCTGAAACCCAAATCTTATATTTCAACAATCCCAAACCTTCTCAAAACCTTTAGGAAGCATCTCTTCAGACACATAATAAAAAATTTCTTCTTTCCAGACATGGAAGAAGGCGACGTACCGATGCCAGCTCCCCCGAGCACAGAATCGCATCACACGGCCTTGAACTACTCTTCTCTGGCCAACGTGGTGGCCTCAGCCAACGGCCAGACGCCAGACTCCGCGATTTCCTCGACCGAAACCCTTCTCAGGAACATCCAAGGGCTCCTAAAGGTGGCCGCAGACAACGCGAGACAACAGGAAAGACAGATCAACTACGAAAAAGGTACAAATAGCAACATGGTATACCTTCTGTCGTTAGCTCAATATTACATGTACTTGGCTGCTACGCAGAGCCGCTGAGGGACATTTGAACTACCAGGGATGTCCAATTTGTACATAGCTTCCGTTCATAGAGCGTCGTCCAATGAGAATTCGAAATCGATCATAGAAAAATTTTTTAACTTTCGAGGAGTTCATGTAATGGATTTGTAAAAAGACTTGTTAATTTAACTCGATCCAAGCACTGTGTGCTGATATCGACGATTTAGAAAAGTATATTTAGAGTAGCTGTACATATATCTGTCAGACTATTTAACTATGTAGGTTAAACGATTTTTTAGTGGATATTGTTAGCTTTAGTGAACCCGGCACTGTGCTTATCTCTTAGGGAGACTGGTCAGTGACCAGTGATGGAATTTTACATTCTGTCAGTTAGTTTGTGCCATTTTCCGATATAAGTGTAGAGATTTATTTCGAAACGAACCTAGTTAATTTAACTCAAATATTTATATATTTAATCCGAAAATTTTGATGTATTCCGAATGGACTGTATATATTAAGACGAATATAGCAAAATTTTTCCGCACCAAAAATTTCGATCGTGCTGATATTTAGATTGTAGGTTTAAAGATCTGTGTGATGTACATGTTGATATCTCAAAATTGAAAATAAACCAAATTATGAATAAACCTTGCGTTTCATTGCAATCGACATCCATGCCTTTTCAGTTCGAAAATTGGCTAAAGTTCCGATAAGGAAACATTAAATAGGTAGGTGGCACTTTTTTTTACTCTTCTAACAACTTATAACTGATGATAAAATTCCAACACTGGTCGATGGTCTTATACACAGGGTGTTCCGTCGATATTCTTCTCATTATTACAATATCCCGGTATACACAAAAATGCTGGTCAACGATTGGATGAAATTTCGTTGATATTGGAATACCCTGTACATGAATGAGATTGCACCACTATGCATGAGAGTCTTTGAAGCTTTAAATCAAGCTCACACTTGCTTAAATTTCTAGATGTGAGACTTTACAGTCTCTGAACTAATTGAGTAAAGAATCGCCAATTCGCATTCTCATTAGACCAGTTTGTTGATCAGGAAAATTCTAATTCTTCAATTCGAAGTGAATTGAGCAACGCAAATTTTTAAACCTTCTTGGGGAGACCTAACTCGATAAGGGTGGGTTCACATTTACTTTCGTCCAAAGGTACAAACAAGGCTTGTACCTTAAGACAGTACTATTTTATCTCATGACTCTTATTCGAAAGCTACAAGTTGTTCTGATGTACAAGGATCTCCCTTACTTAAAAAATTTTTTCAATGTTTCAATTTGCATTAGTCCAAATAAACTCTCGTTCATCGACCAAGAAACTTTGAAAAATGTAAATTTCTCATAATTCCCTCAAGACCATCGAAAGGAAAAAAAATATAAAAAAAATTCATTAATTGGGAATATAATTCAAAGCGAAAACTCTCATGAGGGCGACAAAATTCATTATGCAATCTAAAATTCTCATTGGATCGACCCTCTTAAATTCAAAAACGAACGGTAAAATAATTTTTCCCCTTTTAACATCACAACCATATAGGAATCTCTGATTTTAAGTCATTAGAATCTCGATGAAAAATGTGCAAATGAGGACTGAAAATTTTTTAATACATCTCTAATTATATTTTTAATGTTTTTACTATTTGTTTTTAACGAAGTATTTTTCACTTTCAGTTAGTTGTCATTCGTTTCAGTTCTAGTGTGTATCTTTTATCTTTGACAATAATATACAGAATCCTCTTTATTTGATCTTTTCTGTGTTATTCTATGTTTCTTAATACTCGAAGCATTCTTTATGTTTGTTTGAGTTCTATTTCTAAAGTTTTAAGCTATTGCATAACTTTTGTCTCAGGCTTTGAGCGCGGCGACCGAATTCAGAAATTTCGTAACGAAAAAACCTAGCACAGCCGTGTACCGTCGGTGTATGAGTGCAGCCACTCTAGCAGTGCAAAATGGAGTCGGCAATCTCGCTGTTCCCTTTGAATTACGAACGGCAAATATTTCATTAAAATCAGATAGAAAATGTATAGCCAAACGCAAACATTTTCCATTAATTTAAGCTCTTGCTCTAACTATACATAAGTCGCAAGGTGGAACTTTTGACGAAATAGTGTATGAGTATAGTGAATCACATTCTCAGGAACTCGTCTATTTTGCACTCTCTCGGGTGACTAATGTTGAAACATTGTATATTACAACAAAAAATGATAATTCTGCATTTAAGTTTTAACACAATCGAAGGCCAGCTGCATCGACTGCATCTTTGTTACAAGAATTGAAAAGACTGTCTTTAAATAGTGTTCAGACGATAGCTCAAAGTGTCTTAGATTTCATCAGTAGGTGATATAAATGGCATTTCAATAATGACTTTAGATTGCCAAAGTCTACATAGTCACAAATACGATTTACAAGATTAAGTTACGAGACAAACCAATGTGTTACTTCTTACCGAAACATGCATGACCTAATTTCAATTGCATTGTTCAATTCAAACGAGATACTGTTCCAAAAGGTGGGGTAGCTATTTACCAAAACACTCATAATGTTACTGATATTATGACTCCGAATATTGAAATAAATATTGAAGACGTAAGCGATGTTAATTTTAGACGCTCATTTGTTGGAGATATTTGTACATGCTTATGCAAACTTAGAAATGGCCTACACATAGCCATGGCAGCAATTTACATTTCTCCGAATCCAAAATTGGACGAGGTAGAGCATTTTATTATTCTCACTTTACTGGAGTACACTGAAGAAGGGTCGAAAATACTCGGTACAAATGGTAATAAATTTCCAATTATCTTGGCTGGCGATTTCAACATTAACTTCGCTGACAAAAAATCAGAGCGGTTGACAACTTTTCTTTCGCAAAAATTGAATTTAAAAATGATGTTTCTTATTTCAGTTACCATAAACCTATAGTTTCAATGATAAACATTCCTGAATAACCTACATGTACTGTAAGATAAATAAATATTTTAAATCAACAATATTATCTTCTTATTTTTGAATAGATGCTATGCAATAGCTTTACCGCGGCAGTCCTCGAGTGCCACACGTGCTCTTTTTTGTGTACAGTTCTTTCCTGATCTCTTTATTCCTCATGTATCATGGGACACCAAGTTTTGTTCTTAACACTCTGTTTAGAGTACTTCGAAATTCATTTTTCTCAAAACTCACTACCTAATGCAGATCATTGTGAGATATGAGCACTGTTTTCATCATTTTGATCTCATTTACCAATTACAGTTTGCGTCCACCGTTCAAAAGTGGATATAAACATCCATGTATTTGTCTATTTTCCTCAATTTTTTCTTTAATTTCAGTACATTGTCCAGTATGACCTCCAGATATTTTTTTGGTTACTCAGGCAATTCTTCGACTATCTATCTTCATGTTTTCTAATTCTTCGACAACTCTTGTCGATACAAAAAGTGTTCACCTTATATCTCCATTTCTTGAAATATTCCAATAGCAAGTCCATATCCTACTGTAGTTGGTTCCCCACGGCTTCATTTTGATGACAGGATTAGTATATGGTGGTATCGTCTGAGAATCAAGCTTTTTTTTCTCCCCCTTTCTGGAAAATCTACGTTCATATTGAATAGTATGGGACCTAGGACGGATCCTTGAGGCACACCAGCTCCGATATCATGCCATCAATGTTTCCTTGTACCATTCTTTTTTAAGATGATATGTAACAATGAGATAGAGGTTGTTCTTCATATTCATGAACTGAAATTTCGTATAAAAGTAAAGAGAAAAAAAAATACAAATTTTTTTAATTCGCTCCAAATTCGGATCAAGACGTTCTCATGCTAACGATCGCCTTTTTAATCGGGTAAAGTGGCCACAGGTATCTCAGGCGGAGCACCAATAATTCGTGTTAACACGGACCGAGATGCAGCAGATAAAAGGGAGATAATATCTGCGATAACAAGTCTTGGCGACTAGACTTGTGCGCTTTTCTCGGTCAAAGCCGCCTCGGATAACCGCGTGAGAGATGTCTCCATCTAGAGCTCGCCAATTTAGGGCTTACACGAAGTTGGTAGCCGAAGAAGAAGTTTTTGTTCCAACACGGGGGATGCAGTTCGATATCGACGTAACTTTTTTAGACAGCTCGTTTTGTGTTATGAAGAAACAAATTAACCAGATATACGTATAAATGATCGGAAGAATTTTAAAAATTGCAGGCGAAAATTTGAAAAAAAATTGTATCATGACTCAACTTTAGTTACGCAGATGCAAACGTACAAAGTACAATATCTATTGAAATATTTCATGAGGAGTCTTAGCATTTTTTCGGTTTCATAGAATGAGGGAGAAAACCCTAACAAAACTTGCCGAAAAAAGTACGATAACGATGTAATTTTTCGAGAGACTGGATGATCGAGAAGTTTTAATTTGACTTTCAATTAGTTTTACTTTAATTGTGAAATTGGTCGGTCTGTGTTGCGTTTTGAAAATTGAATCCATGAAGAGAAGACTGGTCAGGATTTTGTTCAGATGCTGATGGCTTCTCATTTTCTGATTCAGCAGAAAGCCTTCGATATAGAGAAAGTTTTTTAGGATTTTCTCACAAAGTCTCTGAAACAAGAAGCTAAAAAGCTTTATCAAAAAAGGAAAGATCTACAAGGAAATAAACTGCTCCACATAAGTTAGAGATATTGACTTAAATTGCAAGAAAATATAGTTTAAATGACATTTTGTGATGAAAAGTTTGCAGGAAATGAAATTAATTTTAGCCTGTAGGTCTGCAGCGTATTCAGGGTGGTTGAGAAAAATCAAGTGAAATAACGAAATTTTATTTCCAGAGAATTCAATAATTTTAAGACTATCAATACAATGTACAGGGTATCCCAAATTGCTTGATTTTGGATGTTTCTGGTACTTCTAGACTAGATAGGTAAAAACGTTGAAAGGAGTCCTGAGCTCGATTTTCGTAAAAACACCAGTTGTGAAAACCGTTTCACGATATCTTCATTTGTTTTGAAGATATATAAAAATTTTGAAATTTTTTTCATTCATAACTTTTTCATTTTCGAAAATATCTGAAAAAGATAAAAGCTTTCAAAAAGCACTTTTGCACTGGAAATGAGACATTATTTTGAATTCTTCTCAACTTCAATTTTTTTTTTTAATAAGATGAAAAAATAAATGTGTTCGTATTCAAAATAAAAAAATAGTTTTTTTCCACGAGAAAAAAAAATTGAATATAGTTCCTTATTTTCTGTGAAAAAGCGCTTCTGGAAAGTTCAAATCTTTTTCAGATATTTTCGTAAATAAAAAAGTTTTGGCACATTTTCGAAATCGATAATTTTTCAAAATAAAAAAAAAATTAAGATATCGTGAAATGGTTCTCACTAATGGTGTTTTCACGAGAATCGAGCCCAGGACACCTTTTGTAGTTTTTATATATCTGGTCCAGAAGTACCTAAAACAGTCGAAATCAAGCATTTTGGAATACCCTGTATGGCCTCCAAGGGCATCAATAACAGCTTGACATCTTCTTTGCATACTACACACGAGGTTGTTGAACATTTCTTGAGGAATTTGGTGCCATAAACGGGGCAGAAGCTCTCTCAGATCATTTAAGGATTCTGGGGCAGGTTGATGATTATCTAATCTTCTTTGGAGCATATCCCATGCATGTTCTATGCAATTCAAATCTGGTGCGGAGGTATTGGTAAATGTGGAATACCAAGCTCCTCGCGCGCATTCTCAACTATGGCTGCACGGTGCGGTTTAGCGTTATCGTCTAGAAATTGGAAAGTTTCCCCAAAAGCAGAGTGAAAATTGGGCCAAACATTGTCAATGACATTCTCCCTATAGTGTGGGGCGGTCATATTCCCAGGACAAATGTGTAGATCTGTGCGCCCGTTGAAACATATCCCGGCCCATACCACAACAATACCCCCTCGGAATGGATGGACTTCTTGGACATAGCGACGAATACAGGGTATGCATGGGACTGTCCATACCCTTATTCTTCGAGAATCTGAAAATCGTCCACATCTGGATTCATCAGTGAAAAGGACACTACGCCATTGATCGTTCCAATTGATATGTTGCCTTGCTCATTCCAGTCTTTAACGCTTATGGTAACGTGTTAATGGAACTCCTCTTAATGGACGTCTAGAACTAGATTCACCTCTCTCAAACGTCGTCTGATGGTCTTGGTCTTTCCAAAGTCGAGATATCACACTTTGGCTGACTTGGATCCTTTCCGCTACAACAACCTGAGTTAGGCCACCCTGTAGCATTCCGATAGCCCTATTAGCCCCACCGTTTGTTAATTCACGTCTTGGCATTTTCAGAAAACTCGTTCCAAATCGAAGCCGTTGATAAACTGACTCCATTCCAGAATAAGAACATTCATGGAGCATATGCAAAGAACCAAACTTCAGAAAAAGGCGACCAGATTGACGAAATGTCTCATACTAATTTTTATTGGATCGATTCAAGTTGTTATTGAGTTTTAAATGATTCTACAGCTATTTTTTCGAAGTATCGAGTGTAGATTATGTGGGGAGAAGGAAGAAACTCTCATTGCCAATGGGAGCCAAAGGAAACAATGCCTTGGTCAAAAAACTTGCAGAAGTGAGAAATTAGCCTCCCTGAAGCTTTTCCAGATATTGGATTTCATTAGATCTCTGGAACTAGAAGAATCGAATCATCTGACACTCATGAAAACACAATCATCAGGTCAATCTTCCAATCTTACAGCAGCTGGAGTCACCCTGACTCACATCAGATCCTGAAATTTGTTACGGCTATCTTTAAACTTCCCAACAAACCTTAATTCTTGCCTCCAACCTGCGACGTAGATCCATCCATATAGGGAGCCTACATCTTCAGCGACACAAGATTTACGATTCAAACAATTATTCATCCCATTTGAGGCAATTATGAGCATTCTAAAACCGGCGTCGGACAACCGTATTTATGAAAATTTCTTACGATACCGAGACAAAGATGATTGCGACGATGAACGAGGCAATGCCACTTATATTTCGCTGTTATGCGAGATGCGTATCAATTTAAACCATTATGCTGTCGTTACAAATCCGGCCTTAATGATACAGGTGGCGTCCATAAGTCATATCCAGGTCCTTTTCGACTTATTTAATAAAGGACCGCGGTTTCCTGTTCTGTCCGATCAATTTCGCGAGAGATTGACGAAAGATAAGTATTTTTTTTTTCGGTGCAGGTTGGTCCGATTCGGTTTATCGTCAATTAGCGGGTATTTGAGATGGTAGTTGTCGAATTTTTGTGTGCTACGGTGCGGAACCAGTTGTTTTTGGTGGCATTCCTTGCATTGTATGTCTTGCTTTCACGTTTGGTATGTACTAGGTCGTTATCGTGTTTGGTCGCCAATTTAAAAAATTTAACCGCCTGGTTCTTCATTCAAATTTCATGAGCTCTTCCAGATCAGATCAGCTATCTAAAACGCATTGTAGCAACACATTTTTTTTATAGCAGAGGTTTGTCAATTGAGGGTCTCTACTCTTTCTTAATTTGTGATCAACTCTTGTTAGATCATTCTCGCATTCTCAAGAAAAGTGTGTTCCTTATTGGATGTTCTGAAATAATGAGAATCATTGAAATACAATAATGAAAAGTAACAAAGAGGTGAAACTAACAAGGTCTGTCTAGTAATCAAAAAGGAGACCAACACACTGTCCCTGAAGGGGTCTACCACTTTGGATTTATTCGGTCAAAATTTCGAAATTTTCGATTGCGATTTTTTGTGCTAGGGGAAAAGTGTCCTAATCGCTGATCACCAGTCTGCAAACCCCATCTCAATCCGGAGCCAATTAGTCGAGATATGCAGAATCGAAAGTTCCAAAATTACAAAAATTCTCATTCTGAAGGTGAAAATTTTTAAAATCCGAAAAACTGCGACTTTTTTCTTCTTATCCAATCAAGCGACTTCGAAAACCTACATTTTCATATAAAACTCGAAAATATCTACCCTACTTTTCGAGAGAAACAATGATGAATTTTTTGCATTTTTCATTTTCGAGTTTATTTTGAAACGCTCTGGTGACAAGGAAATGACTAAAAGTGATACACTCAGTGTTTTTTCTGATAGTTCCTGACTGGTTTAAAAACCTCCATATCCAAAAAGGCCCATAGAGTCAGGCGATTTCCTTAGAGAAGGCAAAATATAGCGTTTTTGGGGGGGTCTACCCCTTTGGATTTTTTCGGCCAAAATTTCGAAATTTTCGATTGCGATTTTTTGTGCTAGGGGGAAAGTGTCCTCATCGCTGATCACCAGTCTGCAAACCCCATCTCAATCCGGAGCCAATTAGTCGAGATATGCAGAATCGAAATTTGCAAAATTTCAAAAATTCTCATTCTGCAGGTGAAAATTTTTAAAATCCGAAAAACTGCGACTTTTTTCTTCTTATCCAATCAAGCGACTTCGAAAACCTACATTTTCATATAAAACTCGAAAATATCTACCCTACTTTTCGAGAGAAACGATGATGAATTTTTTGCATTTTTCATTTTCGAGTTTACTTTGAAACCCTCTGATGACAAGGAAATGACTATAAGTGATACACTCAGTAATTTTTCTGATAGTTTCCGACCGGTTTAGAAACCTCCATATCCAAAAAGGCCCATAGAGTCAGGCGATTTCCTTAGAGAAGGCAAAATATAGCGTTTTTGGGGGAGTCTACCCCTTTGGATTTTTTCGGCCAAAATTTCGAAATTTTCGATTGCGATTTTTTGTGCTAGAGCGAAAGTGTTCTCATCGCTGATCACCAGTCTGCAAACCCCATCTCAATCCGGAGCCAATTAGTCGAGATATGCAGAATCGAAATTTGCAAAATTTCAAAAATTCTCATTCTGCAGGTGAAAATTTTTAAAATCCGAAAAACTGCGACTTTTTTCTTCTTATCCAATCAAGCGACTTCGAAAACCTACATTTTCATATAAAACTCGAAAATATCTACCCTACTTTTCGAGAGAAACGATGATGAAATTTTTTGCATTTTTCATTTTTGAGTTTACTTTGAAAGCCTCTGGTGACAAGGAAATGACTATGGGTGATACACTCAGTGTTTTTTCTGATAGTTCCCGACCGGTTCAGAAACCTCTATATCCAAAAAGGCCCATAGAGTCAGGCGATTTCCTTAGAGAAGGCAAAATATAGCGTTTTTGGGGGGGTCTACCCCTTTGGAATTTTCGATTGCGATTTTTTGTGCTAGGGGGAAAGTGTCCTCATCGCTGATCACCAGTCTTCAAACCCCATCTCAATCCGGAGCCAATTAGTCGAGATATGCAGAATCGAAATTTGCAAAATTTCAAATATTCTCATTCTGCATGTGAAAATTTTTAAAATCCGGAAAACTGCGACTTTTTTCTTCTTATCCAATCAAGCGACTTCGAAAACCTACATTTTCATATAAAACTCGAAAATATCTACCCTACTTTTCGAGAGAAACGATGATGAAATTTTTGCATTTTTCATTTTCGAGTTTACTTTAAAACCCTCTGGTGACAAGGAAATGACTATAAGTGATACACTCAGTGTTTTTTCTGATAGTTCCTGACTGGTTTCAAAACCTCCATATCCAAAAAGGCCCATAGAGTCAGGCGATTACCTCAGGGAAGGCAAAATATAGCGTTTTTGGGGGGGTCTACCCCTTTGGATTTTTTCGGCCAGAATCTCGAAATTTTCGATTGCGATTTTTTGTGCTAGGGGGAAAGTGTCCTCATCGCTGATCACCAGTCTGCAAACCCCATCTCAATCCGGAGCCAATTAGTCGAGATATGCAGAATCGAAATTTGCAAAATTTCAAAAATTCTCATTCTGCAGGTGAAAATTTTTAAAATCCGGAAAACTGCGACTTTTTTCTTCTTATCCAATCAAGCGACTTCGAAAACCTACATTTTCATATAAAACTCGAAAATATCTACCCTACTTTTCGAGAGAAACGATGATGAATTTTTTGCATTTTTCATTTTCGAGTTTACTTTGAAAGCATCTGGTGACAAGGAAATGACTATGAGTGATACACTAAGTGTTTTTTCTGATAGTTCCCGACCGGTTCAGAAACCTCCATATCCAAAAAGGCCCATAGAGTCAGGCGATTTCCTTAGAGAAGGCAAAATATAGCGTTTTTGGGGGGGTCTACCCCTTTGGATTTTTCGGCCAAAATTTCGAAATTTTCGATTGCGATTTTTTGTGCTAGGGGGAAAGGGTCCTCATCGCTGATCACCAGTCTGCAAACCCCATCTCAATCCGGAGCCAATTAGTCGATATATGCAGAATCGAAATTTGCAAAATTTCAAAAATTCTCATTCTGCAGGTGAAAATTTTCAAAATCCGGAAAACTGCGACTTTTTTCTTCTTATCTAATCAAGCGACTTCGAAAACCTACATTTTCATATAAAACTCGAAAATATCTACCCTACTTTTCGAGAGAAACGATGATGAATTTTTTGCATTTTTCATTTTCGAGTTTACTTTGAAACCCTCTGGTGACAAGGAAATGACTATAAGTGATACACTCAGTGTTTTTTCTGATAGTTCCTGACTGGTTTAAAAACCTCCATATCCAAAAAGGCCCATAGAGTCAGGCGATTTCCTTAGAGAAGGCAAAATATAGCGTTTTTGGGGGGGTCTACCCCTTTGGATTTTTTCGGCCAAAATTTCGAAATTTTCGATTGCGATTTTTTGTGCTAGATGGAAAGTGTCCTCATCGCTGATCACCAGTCTGCAAACCCCATCTCAATCCGGAGCCAATTAGTCGATATATGCAGAATCGAAATTTCAAAAATTTTAAAAATTCTCATTCTGCAGGTGAAAATTTTTAAAATCCGGAAAACTGCGACTTTTTTCTTCTTATCCAATCAAGCGACTTCGAAAACCTACATTTTCATATAAAACTCGAAAATATCTACCCTACTTTTCGAGAGAAACGATGATGAATTTTTTGCATTTTTCATTTTTGAGTTTACTTTGAAAGCCTCTGGTGACAAGGAAATGACTATGGGTGATACACTCAGTGTTTTTTCTGATAGTTCCCGACCGGTTCAGAAACCTCCATATCCAAAAAGGCCCATAGAGTCAGGCGATTTCCTTAGAGAAGGCAAAATATAGCGTTTTTGGGGGGGTCTACCCCTTTGGATTTTTTCGGCCAGAATTTCGAAATTTTCGGTTGCGATTTTTCATGCTAGGGAGAAAGTGTCCTCATCGCTGATCACCAGTCTGCAAACCCCATCTCAATCTGGAGCCAATTGGTCGAGATATGCTGAATCGAAATTTCAAAAATTTCAAAAATTCTCATTCTGCAGGTGAAAATTTTTAAAATCCAGAAAAACTGCGACTTTTTTCTTCTTATCCAGTCAAGCGACTTCGAAAACCTACATTTTCATATAAAACTCGAAAATATCTACCCTACTTTTCGAGAGAAACGATGATGAATTTTTTGCATTTTTCATTTTCGAGTTTACTTTGAAACGCTCTGGTGACAAGGAAATGACTATAAGTGATACACTCAGTGTTTTTTTCTGATAGTTCCTGACTGGTTTAAAAACCTCCATATCCAAAAAGGCCCATAGAGTCAGGCGATCACCTTAGAGAAGGCAAAATATAGCGTTTTTGGGGGGGTCTACCCCTTTGGATTTTTTCGGCCAAAATTTCGAAATTTTCGGTTGCGATTTTTTATGCTAGGGAGAAAGTGTCCTCATCGCTGATCACCAGTCTGCAAACCCCATCTCAATCTGGAGCCAATTAGTCGAGATATGCAGAATCGAAATTTCCAAAATTTCAAAAATTCTCATTCTGCAGGTGAAAATTTTTAAAATCTGGAAAACTGCGACTTCTTGCGTCTTATCCAATCAAGCGACTTCGAAAACCTACATTTTCATATAAAACTCGAAAATATCTTCCCTAGTTTTCGAGAGAAACAATGATGAATTTTTTCATTTTTCATTTTCGAGTTTACTTTGAAACCCTCTGGTGACCAGAAAATGACTATAAGTGATACACTCAGTGTTTTTTCTGATAGTTCCCGACCGGTTCAGAAACCTCCATATCCAAAAAGGCTCATAGAGTCAGGCGATTTCCTTAGAGAAGGCAAATTATAGCGTTTTTGGGGGGGTCTACCCCTTTGGATTTTTTCGGCCAAAATTTCGAAATTTTCGATTGCGATTTTTTGTGCTAGAGCGAAAGTGTTCTCATCGCTGATCACCAGTCTGCAAACCCCATCTCAATCCGGAGCCAATTAGTCGAGATATGCAAAATCGAAATTTGCAAAATTTCAAAAATTCTCATTTTGCAGGTGAAAATTTTTAGAATCCGGAAAACTGCGACTTTTTTCTTCTTATCCAATCAAGCGACTTCGAAAACCTACATTTTCATATAAAACTCGAAAATATCTACCCTACTTTTCGAGAGAAACGATGATGAATATTTTGCATTTTTCATTTTCGAGTTTACTTTGAAACGCTCTGGTGACAATTAAATGACTATAAGTGCTACACTCAGTGTTTTTTCTGATAGTTCCTGACTGGTTTAAAAACCTCCATATCCAAAAAGGCCCATAGAGTCAGGCGATTTCCTTAGAGAAGGCAAAATATAGCGTTTTTGGGGGGGTCTACCCCTTTGGATTTTTTCGGCCAAAATTTCGAAATTTTCGATTGCAATTTTTTATGCTAGGGGGAAAGTGTCCTCATTGCTTATCACCAGTCTGCAAACCCCATCTCAATCCGGAGCCAATTAGTCGAGATATGCGGAATCGAAATTTGCAAAATTTCAAAAACTTTCATTCTGCAAGTGAAAATTTTTAAAATCCGGAAAACTGCGACTTTCTTCTTCTTATCCAATGAAGCGACTTCGAAAACCTACAATTTCATATAAAACTCGAGAATATCTACCCTACTTTTCGAGAGAAACGATGATGAATTTTTTGCATTTTTCATTTTCGAGTTTACTTTGAAACGCTCTGGTGACATGGAAATGACTATAAGTGATACACTCAGTGTTTTTTCTGAAAGTTCCTGACTGGTTTAAAAACCTCCATATCCAAAAAGGCCCATAGAGTCACGCGATTTCCTTAGAGAATGCAAAATATAGCGTTTTTGGGGGGGTCTACCCCTTTGGATTTTTTCGGCCAAAATTTCGAAATTTTCGATTGCGATTTCTTGTGCTAGGGAGAAAGTGTCCTCATCGCTGATCACCAGTCTGCAAACCTCATCTCAATCCGGAGCCAATTAGTAGAGATATGCAGAATCGAAATTTGCAAAATTTCAAAAATTCTCATTCTGCAGGTGAAAATTTTTAAAATCCGGAAAACTGCGACTTTTTTCTCCTTATCCAATCAAGCGACTTCGAAAACCTACATTTTCATATAAAACTCGAAAATATCTACCCTACTTTTCGAGAGAAACGATGATGAATTTTTTGCATTTTTCATTTTCGAGTTTACTTTGAAACCCTCTGGTGACAAGGAAATGACTATAAGTGATACACTCAGTGTTTTTTCTGATAGTTCCTGACTGGTTTAAAAACCTCCATATTCAAAAAGGCCCATAGAGTCAGGCGATTTCCTTAGAGAAGGCAAAATATAGCGTTTTTGGGGGGGTCTACCCCTTTGGATTTTTTCGGCCAAAATTTCGAAATTTTCGATTGCGATTTTTTGTGCTAGAGCGAAAGTGTTCTCATCGCTGATCACCAGTCTGCAAACCCCATCTCAATCCGGAGCCAATTAGTCGAGATATGCAGAATCGAAATTTGCAAAATTTCAAAAATTCTCATTTTGCAGGTGAAAATTTTTAGAATCCGGAAAACTGCGACTTTTTTCTTCTTATCCAATCAAGCGACTTCGAAAACCTACATTTTCATATAAAACTCGAAAATATCTACCCTACTTTTCGAGAGAAACGATGATGAATATTTTGCATTTTTCATTTTCGAGTTTACTTTGAAACGCTCTGGTGACAATTAAATGACTATAAGTGCTACACTCAGTGTTTTTTCTGATAGTTCCTGACTGGTTTAAAAACCTTCATATCCAAAAAGGCCCATAGAGTCAGGCGATTTCCTTAGAGAAGGCAAAATATAGCGTTTTTGGGGGGGTCTACCCCTTTGGATTTTTTCGGCCAAAATTTCGGAATTTTCGATTGCAATTTTTTATGCTAGGGGGAAAGTGTCCTCATTGCTGATCACCAGTCTGCAAACCCCATCTCAATCCGGAGCCAATTAGTCGAGATATGCGGAATCGAAATTTGCAAAATTTCAAAAACTTTCATTCTGCAAGTGAAAATTTTTAAAATCCGGAAAACTGCGACTTTCTTCTTCTTATCCAATGAAGCGACTTCGAAAACCTACAATTTCATATAAAACTCGAAAATATCTACCCTACTTTTCGAGAGAAACGATGATGAATTTTTTGCATTTTTCATTTTCGAGTTTACTTTGAAACGCTCTGGTGACATGGAAATGACTATAAGTGATACACTCAGTGTTTTTTCTGAAAGTTCCTGACTGGTTTAAAACCTTCATATCCAAAAAGGCCCATAGAGTCACGCGATTTCCTTAGAGAATGCAAAATATAGCGTTTTTGGGGGGGTCTACCCCTTTGGATTTTTTCGGCCAAAATTTCGAAATTTTCGATTGCGATTTCTTGTGCTAGGGAGAAAGTGTCCTCATCGCTGATCACCAGTCTGCAAACCTCATCTCAATCCGGAGCCAATTCGTAGAGATATGCAGAATCGAAATTTGCAAAATTTCAAAAATTCTCATTCTGCAGGTGAAAATTTTTAAAATCCGGAAAACTGCGACTTTTTTCTCCTTATCTAATCAAGCGACTTCGAAAACCTACATTTTCATATAAAACTCGAAAATATCTACCCTACTTTTCGAGAGAAACGATGATGAATTTTTTGCATTTTTCATTTTCGAGTTTACTTTGAAACCCTCTGGTGACAAGGAAATGACTATAAGTGATACACTCAGTGTTTTTTCTGATAGTTCCTGACTGGTTTAAAAACCTCCATATTCAAAAAGGCCCATAGAGTCAGGCGATTTCCTTAGAGAAGGCAAAATATAGCGTTTTTGGGGGGGTCTACCCCTTTGGATTTTTTCGGCCAAAATTTCGAAATTTTCGATTGCGATTTTTTGTGCTAGAGCGAAAGTGTTCTCATCGCTGATCACCAGTCTGCAAACCCCATCTCAATCCGGAGCCAATTAGTCGAGATATGCAGAATCGAAATTTGCAAAATTTCAAAAATTCTCATTTTGCAGGTGAAAATTTTTAGAATCCGGAAAACTGCGACTTTTTTCTTCTTATCCAATTAAGCGACTTCGAAAACCTACATTTTCATATAAAACTCGAAAATATCTACCCTACTTTTCGAGAGAAACAATGATGAATTTTTTGCATTTTTCATTTTCGAGTTTACTTTGAAACGCTCTGGTGACATGGAAATGACTATAAGTGATACACTCAGTGTTTTTTCTTATAGTTCCTGACTGGTTTAAAAACCCTCATATCCAAAAAGGTACATAGAGTCAGGCGACTTCCTTAGAGAATGCAAAATATAGCGTTTTTGGGGGGGTCTACCCCTTTGGATTTTTTCGGCCAAAATTTCGAAATTTTCGATTGCGATTTTTTGTGCTAGGGGAAAAGTGTCCTCATCGCTGATCACCAGTCTGCAAACCCCATCTCAATCCGGAGCCAATTAGTCGAGATATGCAGAATCGAAATTTGCAAAATTTCAAAAATTCTCATTCTGCAGGTGAAAATTTTTAAAATCTGGAAAACTGCGACTTCTTGCGTCTTATCCAATCAAGCGACTTCGAAAACCTACATTTTCATATAAAACTCGAAAATATCTATCCTACTTTTCGAGAGAAACGATGATGAATATTTTGCATTTTTCATTTTCGAGTTTACTTTGAAACGCTCTGATGACATGGAAATGACTATAAGTGATACACTCAGAGTTTTTTCTGATAGTTCCTGACTGGTTTAAAAATCTCCATATCCAAAAAGGCCCATAAAGTCACGCGATTTCTTTAGAGAAGGCAAAATATAGCGTTTTTGGGGGGGTCTACCCCTTTGGATTTTTTCGGCCAAAATTTCGAAATTTTCGATTGCGATTTTTTGTGCTAGAGCGAAAGTGTTCTCATCGCTGATCACCAGTCTTCAAACCCCATCTCAATCCGGAGCCAATTAGTCGAGATATGCAGAATCGAAATTTGCAAAATTTCAAAAATTCTCATTTTGCAGGTGAAAATTTTTAGAATCCGGAAAACTGCGACTTTTTTCTTCTTATCCAATCAAGCGACTTCGAAAACCTACATTTTCATATAAAACTCGAAAATATCTACCCTACTTTTCGAGAGAAACGATGATGAATATTTTGCATTTTTCATTTTCGAGTTTACTTTGAAACGCTCTGGTGACATGGAAATGACTATAAGTGATACACTCAGTGTTTTTTCTGATAGTTCCTGACTGGTTTAAAAACCTCCATATCCAAAAAGGCCCATAGAGTCACGCGATTTCCTTAGAGAAGGCAAAATATAGCGTTTTTGGGGGGGTCTACCCCTTTGGATTTTTTCGGCCAAAATTTCGAAATTTTCGATTGCGATTTTTTATGGTAGGGAGAAAGTGTCCTCATCGCTGATCACCAGTCTGCAAACCTCATCTCAATCCGGAGCCAATTAGTCGAGATATGCGGAATCGAAATTTGCAAAATTTCAAAAATTCTCATTCTGCAGGTGAAAATTTTCAAAATCCGGAAAACTGCGACTTTTTTCTTCTTATCCAATCAAGTGACTTCGAAAACCTACATTTTCATATAAAACTCGAAAATATCTACCCTACTTTTCGAGAGAAACGATGATGAATTTTTTGCATTTTTCATTTTCGAGTTTACTTTGAAACCCTCTGGTGACAAGGAAATGACTATAAGTGATACACTCAGTAATTTTTCTGATAGTTTCCGACCGGTTTAGAAACCTGCATATCCAAAAAGGCCCATAGAGTCAGGCGATTTCCTTAGAGAAGGCAAAATACAGCGTTTTTGGGGGGGTCTACCCCTTTGGATTTTTTCGGCCAAAATTTCGAAATTTTCGATTGCGATTTTTTAAGCTAGGGAGAAAGTGTCCTCATCGCTGATCACCAGTCCGCAAACCCCATCTCAATCTGGAGCCAATTAGTCGAGATATGCAGAATCGAAATTTCCAAAATTTCAAAAATTCTCATTCTGCAGGTGAAAATTTTTAAAATCTGGAAAACTGCGACTTTTTTCTTCTTATCCAATCAAGCGACTTCGAAAACCTACATTTTCATATAAAACTCGAAAATATCTACCCTACTTTTCGAGAGAAACGATGATGAATTTTCTGCATTTTTCATTTTCGAGTTTACTTTGAAACGCTCTGGTGACAAGGAAATGACTATAAGTGATACACTCAGTGTTTTTTCTGATAGTTCCTGACTGGTTTAAAAACCTCCATATCCAAAAAGGCCCATAGAGTCAGGCGATTTCCTTAGAGAAGGCAAAATATAGCGTTTTTGGGAGGGTCTACCCTTTGGATTTTTTCGGCCAAAATTTCGAAATTTTCGATTGCGATTTTTTATGCTAGGGAGAAAGTGTCCTCATCGCTGATCACCAGCCTGCAAACCCCATCTCAATCCGGAGCCAATTAGTCGAGATATGCAGAATCGAAATTTGCAAAATTTCAAAAATTCTCATTCTGCAGGTGAAAATTTTTAAAATCCGGAAAACTGCGACTTTTTTCTTCTTATCCAATCAAGCGACTTCGAAAACCTACATTTTCATATAAAACTCGAAAATATCTACCCTACTTTTCGAGAGAAACGATGATGAATTTTTTGCATTTTTCATTTTAGAGTTTACTTTGAAACCCTCTGGTGACAAGGAAATGACTATAAGTGATACACTCAGTAATTTTTCTGATAGTTTCCGACCGGTTTAGAAACCTCCATATCCAAAAAGGCCCATAGAGTCAGGTGATTTCCCTAGAGAAGGCAAAATATAGCGTTTTTGGGGGGGTCTACCCCTTTGGATTTTTTCGGCCAAAATTTCGAAATTTTCGATTGCGATTTTTTATGCTAGGGAGAAAGTGTCCTCATCGCTGATCACCAGTCCGCAAACCCCATCTCAATCTGGAGCCAATTAGTCGAGATATGCAGAATCGAAATTTCCAAAATTTCAAAAATTCTCATTCTGCAGGTGAAAATTTTTAAAATCTGGAAAACTGCGACTTCTTGCGTCTTATCCAATCAAGCGACTTCGAAAACCTACATTTTCATATAAAACTCGAAAATATCTTCCCTAGTTTTCGAGAGAAACAATGATGAATTTTTTCATTTTTCATTTTCGAGTTTACTTTGAAACGCTCTGATGACATGGAAATGACTATAAGTGATACACTCAGTGTTTTTTCTGATAGTTCCTGACTGGTTTAAAAATCTCCATATCCAAAAAGGCCCATAAAGTCACGCGATTTCTTTAGAGAAGGCAAAATATAGCGTTTTTGGGGGGGTCTACCCCTTTGGATTTTTTCGGCCAAAATTTCGAAATTTTCGATTGCGATTTTTTGTGCTAGAGCGAAAGTGTTCTCATCGCTGATCACCAGTCTGCAAACCCCATCTCAATCCGGAGCCAATTAGTCGAGATATTCAGAATCGAAATTTGCAAAATTTCAAAAATTCTCATTTTGCAGGTGAAAATTTTTAGAATCCGGAAAACTGCGACTTTTTTCTTCTTATCCAATCAAGCGACTTCGAAAACCTACATTTTCATATAAAACTTGAAAATATCTACCCTACTTTTCGAGAGAAACGATGATGAATTTTTTGCATTTTTCATTTTCGAGTTTACTTTGAAACGCTCTGGTGACAAGGAAATGACTATAAGTGATACACTCAGTGTTTTTTCTGATAGTTCCTGACTGGTTTAAAAACCCTCATATCCAAAAAGGTACATAGAGTCAGGCGACTTCCTTAGAGAATGCAAAATATAGCGTTTTTGGGGGGGGTCTACCCCTTTGGATTTTTTCGGCCAAAATTTCGAAATTTTCGATTGCGATTTTTTGTGCTAGAGCGAAAGTGTCCTCATCGCTGATCACCAGCCTGCAAACCCCATCTCAATCCGGAGCCAATTAGTCGAGATATTCAGAATCGAAATTTGCAAAATTTCAAAAATTCTCATTTTGCAGGTGAAAATTTTTAAAATCCGAAAAACTGCGACTTTTTTCTTCTTATCCAATCAAGCGACTTCGAAAACCTACATTTTCATATAAAACTCGAAAATATCTACCCTACTTTTCGAGAGAAACGATGATGAATTTTTTGCATTTTTCATTTTCGAGTTTACTTTGAAACGCTCTGGTGACAATTAAATGACTATAAGTGATACACTCAGTGTTTTTTCTGATAGTTCCTGACTGGTTTAAAAACCTCCATATCCAAAAGGCCCATAGAGTCACGCGATTTCCTTAGAGAATGCAAAATATAGCGTTTTTGGGGGGGTCTACCCCTTTGGATTTTTTCGGCCAAAATTTCGAAATTTTCGATTGCGATTTCTTGTGCTAGGGAGAAAGTGTCCTCATCGCTGATCACCAGTCTGCAAACCTCATCTCAATCCGGAGCCAATTAGTAGAGATATGCAGAATCAAAATTTGCAAAATTTCAAAAATTCTCATTCTGCAGGTGAAAATTTTTAAAATCCGGAAAACTGCGACTTTTTTCTTCTTATCCAATCAAGCGACTTCGAAAACCTACATTTTCATATAAAACTCGAAAATATCTACCCTACTTTTCGAGAGAAACGATGATGAATATTTTGCATTTTTCATTTTCGAGTTTACTTTGAAACGCTCTGGTGACATGGAAATGACTATAAGTGATACACTCAGTGTTTTTTCTGATAGTTCCTGACTGGTTTAAAAACCTCCATATCCAAAAAGGTACATAGAGTCAGGCGACTTCCTTAGAGAATGCAAAATATAGCGTTTTTGGGGGGGTCTACCCCTTTGGATTTTTTCGGCCAAAATTTCGAAATTTTCGATTGCGATTTTTTGTGCTAGAGGAAAAGTGTCCTCATCGCTGATCACCAGTCTGCAAACCTCATCTCAATCCGGAGCCAATTAGTCGAGATATGCAGAATCGAAATTTGCAAAATTTCAAAAATTCTCATTCTGCAGGTGAAAATTTTTAAAATCCGGAAAACTGCGACTTTTTTCTTCTTATCCAATCAAGCGACTTCGAAAACCTACATTTTCATATAAAACTCGAAAATATCTACCCTACTTTTCGAGAGAAACGATGATGAATATTTTGCATTTTTCATTTTCGAGTTTACTTTGAAACGCTCTGGTGACAATTAAATGACTATGAGTGATACACTCAGTGTTTTTTCTGATAGTTCCTGACTGGTTTAAAAACCTCCATATCCAAAAAGGCCCTACAGTCAGGCGATTTCCTTAGAGAAGGCAAAATATAGCGTTTTTGGGGGAGTCTACCCTTTGGATTTTTTCGGCCAAAATTTCGAAATTTTCGATTGCAATTTTTTATGCTAGGGGGAAAGTGTCCTCATCGCTGATCACCAGTCTGCAAACCCCATCTCAATCCGGAGCCAATTAGTCGAGATATGCGGAATCGAAATTTGCAAAATTTCAAAAACTTTCATTCTGCAAGTGAAAATTTTTAAAATCCGGAAACTGCGACTTTCTTCTTCTTATCCAATCAAGCGACTTCGAAAACCTACAATTTCATATAAAACTCGAAAATATCTACCCTACTTTTCGAGAGAAACGATGATGAATTTTTTGCATTTTTCATTTTCGAGTTTACTTTGAAACGCTCTGGTGACATGGAAATGACTATAAGTGATACACTCAGTGTTTTTTCTGAAAGTTCCTGACTGGTTTAAAAACCTCCATATCCAAAAAGGCCCATAGAGTCACGCGATTTCCTTAGAGAATGCAAAATATAGCGTTTTTGGGGGGGTCTACCCTTTGGATTTTTTCGGCCAAAATTTCGAAATTTTCGATTGCGATTTCTTGTGCTAGGGAGAAAGTGTCCTCATCGCTGATCACCAGTCTGCAAACCTCATCTCAATCCGGAGCCAATTCGTAGAGATATGCAGAATCAAAATTTGCAAAATTTCAAAAATTCTCATTCTGCAGGTGAAAATTTTTAAAATCCGGAAAACTGCGACTTTTTTCTCCTTATCCAATCAAGCGACTTCGAAAACCTACATTTTCATATAAACTTCGAAAATATCTTCCCTAGTTTTCGAGTGAAACAATGATGAATTTTTTGCATTTTTCATTTTCGAGTTTACTTTGAAACCCTCTGGTGACAAGTAAATGACTATAAGTGATACACTCAGTGTTTTTTCTGATAGTTCCCGACCGGTTTAAGAACCTTCATATCCAAAAAGGCCCATAGAGTCAGGCGATTTCCTTAGAGAAGGCAAAATATAGCGTTTTTGGGGGGTCTACCCCTTTGGATTTTTTCGGCCAAAATTTCGAAATTTTCGATTGCGATTTTTTATGCTAGGGAGAAAGTGTCCTCATCGCTGATCACCAGGCTGCAAACCCCATCTCAATCCGGAGCCAATTAGTCGAGATATGCAGAATCGAAATTTTCAAAATTTCAAAAATTCTCATTCTGCAGGTGAAAACTTTTAAAATCCGGAAAACTGCGACTTTTTTCTTCTTATCCAATCAAGCGACTTCGAAAACCTACATTTCCATAAAAAACTCAAAAATATCTACCCTAGTTTTCGAGAGAAACGATGATGAATTTTTTGCATTTTTCATTTTCGAGTTTACTTTGAAACTGTCTGGTGACCAGAAATCGACTATAAGTGATACACTCAGTAATTTTTCTGATAGTTTCCGACCGGTTTAGAAACCTCCATATCCAAAAAGGCCCATAGAGTCAGGCGATTTTTTTAGAGAAGGCAAAATACAGCGTTTTTGGGGGGGTCTACCCCTTTGGATTTTTTCGGCCAAAATTTCGAAATTTTCGATTGCGATTTTTCATGCTAGGGAGAAAGTGTCCTCATCGCTGATCACCAGTCTGCAAACCCCATCTCAATCCGGAGCCAATTCGTAGAGATATGCAGAATCAAAATTTGCAAAATTTCAAAAATTCTCATTCTGCAGGTGAAAATTTTTAAAATCCGGAAAACTGCGACTTTTTTCTCCTTATCCAATCAAGCGACTTCGAAAACCTACATTTTCATATAAACTTCGAAAATATCTTCCCTAGTTTTCGAGTGAAACAATGATGAATTTTTTGCATTTTTCATTTTCGAGTTTACTTTGAAACCCTCTGGTGACAAGTAAATGACTATAAGTGATACACTCAGTGTTTTTTCTGATAGTTCCCGACCGGTTTAAAAACCTTCATATCCAAAAAGGCCCATAGAGTCAGGCGATTTCCTTAGAGAAGGCAAAATATAGCGTTTTTGGGGGGGTCTACCCCTTTGGATTGTTTCGGCCAAAATTTCGAAATTTTCGATTGCGATTTTTTATGCTAGGGAGAAAGTGTCCTCATCGCTGATCACCAGGCTGCAAACCCCATCTCAATCCGGAGCCAATTAGTCGAGATATGCAGAATCGAAATTTTCAAAATTTCAAAAATTCTCATTCTGCAGGTGAAAACTTTTAAAATCCGGAAAACTGCGACTTTTTTCTTCTTATCCAATCAAGCGACTTCGAAAACCTACATTTCCATAAAAAACTCAAAAATATCTACCCTAGTTTTCGAGAGAAACGATGATGGCCCTGCATGAAGAAAGATGAAATACACTCACATTGACGATAAAAATTCTCGATTTTAACGCTCTTGGTCCAACGATGGCTAGAGTTGGGAACGACGTCAAGGAGATCCCTTAGTGACCCCTCCCCGCCGAAGCAGGGAGAAACCATGCTCTAAGACCTATCAGTCAATTCCTTTTCTTCTTCTTTCCTGAAAAACCATTGATATTTAGAAACAAAATTTGGTATTGGATGTGAATAATACTACAGATATGAAGTTCTCATACTGATTCATACTCCTAATTATTTCTCACAAAGGCTGGATCTGACAGGTCATCATTCATAATCTTCTCGATAATATCAACGAATCAATCAGGTTTTTTTCGAAAATTTCGACAGGTAAGACCAAGAACATCAAGCTAAGGACAACTTTCGTTTTGAGACAATTATATGGTAATTTAAATCCGTTTCAATAGTATATTACATTATACTGGGTTAACAGATGATAATTCAAGAACTTAATTCGTCTGAACTATAGTAAATATTTTCTCGATAACAGAGATTTCCAAAAAATTTCGCTCCACCGCTAATTATTTTCGAGTAAAAAAACACATTCGAAATGAGATTGAAAATTGAAGACAAAATCGTTTTTCCTGAATATCTCTAAAAATTCATTTTGCGATGAAAGTCTTGGACATATGCTCCTATTATTTTCTGACGAAGATTTCGAAAATGCTTCGAAAAAATGGACTTCCAATTTGAAAAAAACTATTTTTTGATGTTTCGTCACTTCTAACTTTGACAAAGAATTCGTGACCTCCTGTATCACATTCTGAAAATCACGCTATCGGAATAGAAGCATCAGCCTTTCTTCTCGAAGATTCTCAATAATAAGAATGAATGAAAAAACCTCGAAGTTGCATGTTTTTCAACAGAGTTCAATTTTGAAATTTTGTTTTCGTATTTCCTCATTTGAAAAGAAGTTTTTTGGGAAAATTCAAATAATTTCAATAAAAAGGGGTCTTCCCATTTGAAAAACGAAAGTCCTAGAACCTTAAAAAAATATACGAGCAATCGTCTTCTTACATGAAGCTCACCTTTGGAATTTCAATCCTGACTCTTGTGTTTTTCCTAAAAATATTCTATACAGCCATATTCGTGAACAACCCTGTATATGCATTCCTCTGATTGAGAGAGCTATAATAATGCATTACAAATTGAAGCAAGAAGACCCCAGCTAACGTTATTGCAGCTATTGCAGCGAAAAAAATCCTGCCTTCCCGTGTTTGAAAAAAAAATTAGTGAAAACATTTAAAAATGATAGATCTTGAAGGACATCTAAGTAAAGGACATCTTCATGTAACTCTTTTATAGATAGAGAAATACAGAGTCTTCTCTAATCCACCAGTTGCTACTATCAAACAACACTCCGAGTTAGGTTTCTACTCTTGGCAGATCACTAATGTTAATAAAGACATTTAAAGAATATCCTGAATGAAGAATCGAAGAAAACCCACGACAACCTTCTACAGAAAACAGTTATTCTCGAGTCGAACCGCTTTTCTTGCACCGGAGCAACCTACGCGAAAACATCCAATAATCTTAATTAAGTTGTAAACAAACCCCAGTTTATCTGTTTCGAGATATTCTCGGATAAAGCAACGCGCGCTGCAGTTGCTTTATTTTTTTGCGTCCCGTTCATCTCTGCATACGCGGCTGGATCTGTATCTGCAAACGCCAACCTCATTAGCGGCTGCCACATTTGCATATAATGGGCTCGGGTATGGGGAACTAGAGGGCCTAGATTTACGGGAATCCAGGCGTCGGTTCATGAAACCTAATTAAAGAGGTTTTTGGCCATTCTCCCTTTGTTGTCATTTTGTCATTGAAGAAAAAATTCAAAGAGAGAAAAATTGTTATAGGTAAATCTTTGTACCGCCACTGGTTCCTGACGAAATTGCAGCGAGTTCTTTTCATTCATCGTTCACGGTTCGAAATAATGCGTATCGGGCTCAATCAGCCGCATATGTCTTGAAGACTTTTTTTGGTTTTTCCTGCTGGCTTCTTTGTCGACCGATTATTATGATTTTCCTTTTACGATAAGCGAGATATTTCTTGTCGCATTTAGCGGATTCAAGCTACGTAAAGTTGCCAAATATTATTGGAAGTGCAAATCCACGTTTGGGAATTACCTATTTTGCCTTTCATATTCGATTAATTCGGATTAGAGCATTGGAAAACTCTTCAAAAGGCCGCATAACACCCAGTGAGTATATCATTCAAATGTTCACTCAACAATGCCTTATCGACAATGATGCTTGCAGGAGGCCTTTTTCTCTTACTTCTACATCGTTTGTTATATCTTCTACGTTTCGTTATTCGAACATTACCTGGATTTACCTTCCTGAGATTGTCAAACATACCCGGAGTACTTCGGATGCAGACAAGTCTAATTTCGAGGACAGTGGAATCTTAAAGAACTGGCGTATACCTACTTCCTATTCCCGGAGATATATTCAGTTCAGATCCAGACAATTTAAGGTACCTTCTTGATTTGAATTGGACAGTTTGAAACATTCCAAGGATTAGTGCCAATTCCTTTTTTTTTTTCATTTTAATCACATTTAATTCTTAATTCATACAATATACAATATAATTCTGTACTGTTAACTGTAAAGCGAATATAACGTTATATACGTCGACTTTTCATATTATTTTTCTGAATATTTACTTCATTACTATCATATATTTGCCGTCAGAGTTTTGCATTTAACTTTGTTAAACCCTCTGAGCCATTTCAGTAAATTTTTGACAGAAAGTTCATTCCGAAAACTTTTCTTCTACCTACTATCTCCCATAAATCATTTGTATCATTACTTGGATATCGTGGTTTACTGAGTAATTCGACGAACGAGGTAACTGGTGGAAATTCAAACCATCGTGGTGCTCAAAAATTTCAACTGTATTTCACCCACATCCACTCTCCGATTGAAGGGCAGATTGTTATCTAAAAGTTAGGTAGCAGTCTAATTTTCTGTCTTTTAGAGTGTTACACCTTTCTACAGAAATCTGTTGCCACTAAGTGCAACTTTGCAATGTCGATAGTTTTCTTTTCTATTGAATTGTGAAGGGAAATATTCAATCGAAGGCGAATTGAATACCGCGCGTGTTATTCAAATATCATCCTAAATCCTCCCCTCCATCCCAAACCTGACGCGAAGTCAATATAGGCAGCCTACTACCTAAAGATTTGTTCCGAAGTTGCGTGTTTATTCGAAAACAAGAAACTCTGAGAGCTCTCGACAAGTTTCGTTAACATAACACAACCCGATAGGGTTTTGATTTAATTGAATTATTGGACCGAAAAGAAATTAATCTTGCGATGTGTGGGATAGAGGGAGGGGGATCCCGTAATAACTTGGTACAGTCGCTCTGTTCGGTGTTCCTTCTGATCTTCGTTCGAGAAAATCGCTGTAAAATCATTTGAAACTCAATAACAACTTGAATCGATCCAATAAAAATCAGTATGAGACATTTCGTCAATCTGGTCGCTTTTTTTTTGAAGTTTGGTTTTTGCATATGCTTCATGAATGTTCTTATTTTGAAATGGAGTCAGTTTATCAACAGCTTCGATTTGAAACGAGTTTTCTGAAAATACCAAGACTTAAATTAACAAACGGTGAGGCTAATAGGGCTATCGAAATGCTACAGGGTGGCTTAACTCAGGTTGTAAGGGCGTAAAGCCTCCAAGTCAGCCAAAATGTGATATCTCGACTTTGGAATAGGTTCAGGGAGACAGGTTCCTGGTTGGAAAGACCAAGGCTTGGTGGGTGACGAAAAAAACACCTGCTCAGGATCGTTTCATCACCGTTTCGACGAGAAAAAATCCTACATCTCCGTGTAGAATGCTACGTAATACTCTTCAAAATGCAGATGGGGTCCAAGTTTCCATCGAAACAATCAGACGACGTTTGAGAGAGTTGAATCTAGGTTCTAGACGTCCATTAAGAGGAGTTCCATTAACACGTGACCATAAGCGTCAAAGACTGGAATGGGCAAGGCAACATATCAATTGGAACGATCAATGGCGTAGTGTACTTTTCACTAATGAATCCAGATATGGACGATTTTCAGATTCTCGAAGAATAAGGGTATGGACAATCCCACGCATACCCCGTAATCGTCGCTATGTCTAAGAAGTCTATCCATTCCGAGGGGGTAGTGTTATGGTATGGGCCGGGATATGTTTCAACGGTCGCACAGATCTACACATTTGTCCTGGAAATATGACCGCCTTATACTATGGGAAGCATGTCAATGACAATGTTTTGCCAAATTTTCACGATGCTATTGGTGAAACTTTTCAATTTCTAGACGATAACGCTAGACAGCACCGTGCAGCCATAGTTATCAATACCTCCGCACTCACAAGATTTGAATTGCATAGAACATGCATTGGATATGCTCCAAAGAAGATTAGATAATCATCAACCTACCCCAGAATTCTTAAATGATCTGAGAGAGCTTCTGCCCCGTTTATGGAACCAAATTCCCCAAGAAATGTTCAACAACCTCGTGTGTAGTATGCAAAGACGATGTCAAGCTGTTATTGATGCCCGTGGAGGCCATACATTGAATCGATAGTCTTAAAATGCTTGAATTATTTTACTAGATTTTTCTTAACCACCCTGGATACGTTGAGAACATTTTCTATAAAATCTTTGCAAAAACGTCATCGCAGCTATATTAAAAAATATATATACTTGACATAGAGTCACCTCGAAGCTTTAAAAGAGAGATCATAGATGCAAAATAGTCGATAGACCTGTTGTTTCTTTGTGCTGGAAACAACACTTGAAGATAGAAGGGCAAACCGAACAACCAGAAGTTCAAGGGAATTCTTAACTCCGCAGTTTGCCGTGAGGTGTAATGATCAGACGTCTGGCGAATGATAATTTTATTCATTACAATCTAAGCTTATATACTAATCTAAATGAAACAATATTCCAACATTTGTCACAGGTAACCCACTTACTGCTTGGAGTCAGCGATTTCCGCTCGATTTCAAGAGAAATTAACGTTTGAATTTATAGGAATTTTCCATCGAGAATTATTCGAGGAATATCCATCATTATTTGAAAAAATAATGTTCGAATTTCGAACAAACCACGATATTCCATTCGGCGCAACAAGAATCTTTCATGAAATCCAGAAGTGCTGGGTCCACCTCACAGACACTGTTGCCATATATGCTGATTTTCCTACAATCTACTGATTCTTCCCAATTTCTCCATGAGAGCAAGAACCTGTCGATTTTTTCTCGAAAACTGACCCGCACAAGCTAGCACAATCATATAAAGCAATTTCCGTCGGAAAAAAAATAAAGTGCTGGGCCATCCCTCCGCACATTGTTGCCATTTATGCCGATTTTCCTGCAATCTCCTGATTTTTCTCATTTTCGTCACGCACATCTTGAAAATGGCATCTGTTTCAATTGGAAGTTGAAGACTCGTCTGGTCTGCTGCTCAGAAGTGTGGCCACGGGAATCACATCGCCCTGGGCCGTTTGGATTACGGAATCTAGAGCCTGGGCCCCGTTTGGAGCTGTTACTCTTAGCGCGCCGCCTTAGGCGCTTACTTAGGACGTGAAACGGCAAGAGCAGCGCTCCAAACACAAATATACTAAATACAATCCTTCTAGCAGTTGATCTGATTTACAGCTAAGAGGGTTAACATCACCCCCTTTACCCTCCTTCGACCCCTCGTCTGAAATGGGTTTTAGATGACGAATGCCGGGGTGATCGGGTATGATCGCAGTAATTAAAATTGGAATTGAAATATCCACCCCTTAGACTATCTCGAGGTGTTAGTACGGCGCTTTGTCACCTCCGTAGATGGCGCTGATCGAATTAGAGCTAAGGGATGACTAGATTTTAACGGATATGCAAACACGCACGCACTAAAATAATACAATAAATGTTGAAACAAAAAGTACCTAAGCTGAGGTAAAAAAAGAACGGGGTATCATGACATTTTTCGTATGATACTAGAATCATACGATACTATCATCACTAGTATCATACGATACTTTACAGCCAGGGGAAAAAACCTCAGCCGAAAAAACCTGCCCCCCCGTAAAAAAATAACAAAATATTCAATATCAGAAAAATCTTGAAAGACATCAGTGTGATCATCTTCATGTTATCCGTCGATGAGCTCGGATAAACAGATTCTTCCCAAAACGACTCGCAATTCTTAATCTGAAATGAAAAAAGACAAAAGCAGAAAAGAAACCGATTATTCAGAATAAATCAAATGCGTTTTAGAAATGCATTTGCTACTTTAAAAAACATCAACATTCAGATTTTTTTGCCAAATTTTCGGAGGTTTACAAATATTTATGACAGAAATTTCACAAAATTCGAAAGAAATGAAAAAAACTCCATCAATTTCCCCTTTCCGAATCTGTTGAAAATTAGGAACTGATAATTCTTTAACATAACAAGCTGAACTTGTAAAAAATCGATTAATACATAACTTTCAACTGTCCTCTTTCACGATGATTTTTTTCTGTTGCCGTGTGGGTTTCTTGCAGAAGAATCACTTCGATACCATGTTCATCAGCTAATTTGGAGACGTAATCACACTTCGAAATTCCTTCGATATTCAAATTCAAAATCCACAAATTCTTGCTCTCTGGTCGTGAGGATTTTTCAAAACCGGATACGACCTTCCAGGTGATGATTTTTTGGCACTTCAGATGTTTGAAGACCGCTACAGGACCCCAATGAAAGGCAATCATCTCCCATAGATAAACCAAACATGTTATAACACAAGAGAACAGAATATTTTTCAGGACCAAAAACTACGACATATCCCGAGAATTGTCATTTTGACAATTCTCGGAATATGTCGTAGTTTTTGGTCCTGAAAAATATTCGATTTTCTTGTGTTATAAGATGTTTGGTTCATCTATGAGAGATGATTTCCCTTCATTAAGATCCCGTAGCGGTCTTCAAACATCTGAATTTCCGAAAAATCATCACCAGGATGGTCGTATTTGGTTCGAAAGAACCCTCACGATCAGAGAGCAAGGCTGAGAATTTAAATTTGAATATTGGAGGAATTCGAAGGACAAGAGTGATTACTTTCCGAAATTAGCCACTTAACATGGTGTTGAGATCTTCTTGGAAACGCACATGGCAACAGAGGAACTTCTTCGTGAAGGAGGACAATTTAAAGTTATGTACTCATTGATTTGTCACTTAGTCCAAATTACGGTTTAGCTTGTTGTGTTATAAGTTTTTTTATGTTAAGCAATTCAAAAAGGGGAAATTGATTGGGTTTTTTCATTTCTTTCAAACATTGTGACTTTTCTGTCATAACTGATTTATGAAGAAAGAATTTCTGCAATGGGTGGTTAATTCAACTAGTTTTTTTCTGCTTTTGTCTCATTTCATTTCAGATCTAGAATTTCGGGTAGATTGGTGAAGAGTCTGTTTTTCTCTGCTGCCCGTAGAAGAACTACATGAAGATGTTCTTCTGATCACGTAGATGTCCTCCAAGAGCCTCTGATATGATATTTTTAGTGAATTTTTTTCTAACGCCGGTAAGGCCAGGGTTTTTTTTCTCTGGGGTTTCTTTCCTTTTCGTTGTAGTAAATCAGATTGTTACCGAAGTTTCGAACGAAAACTTCAAATGAAATTCATCCACACCATTGAAAACCTTCTTGTTCAACTCTAACAGTTTAATAGCACAATTACGGATATAGTATCCCAAAAACGGACTCAATTATTAAATTATGCTCATTCTCGCTCGTTCCAACCGTGCATGACCATCTTAACTACCGAATCCGCGCTTCTTGTACCACGAATGCTTCGCAGAGATGGACGGTGGTCCGTTTTTACCTACATTTCTTCTATACTCGTGAAATTGTAATTCCCCAGAAAGGTAAATAGTTAAAGCGTCTTGTCTTCGGACTGTTTCACGCTTCTTCTGGTTTCACTGGGTGGTCTTGAGCTTTGCGTTAAGTCATTCGTGGCAGAAAGGATGGGAATTATACACAGGGTGTTTGATTCAGTTCGAGAGGTGTAAGACTCCAAGGAAAGAAGTTGGAAGTTATGGCATGGAATTATTTTTAAGGAAACTGTGTAGGTATCTCGATAACCTCTTTTGATTATTTCATAATTTTTCTGTTTTATCGTTTTCGAATTATAACTGAAATAATATACTAAGCCACAAGAGTTAGGGATATATCGTATTCAATCGTTTTGAAAATAATAATAATAAGTTTATTTGTCTCCCAGTATACAAAAAAGAATCTCATCTTGAAATAGCAATTTTTTTTTCAAACAGTATCAAGTAGGTACACTACGAAAACAGAATAAACCAAAAAAATATACACATGTATACCCGTAAAGCTCAGCGCTGTCTATGGGAATTGAAATAAATTTTAACATAAAATGAGAAAAAAGAGAAAAAAAACAAAATAGATGGTAAGAATGGAGGCAAACTACATTGCTTCTTCAATGATAGTCTAGTGTAATCTCCGAGAAAATCGATGTTGAATCATTTAAAACTCAACAACAACTTTAATCGATCCAATAAAAATCAGTAGGAGACATTTCTTCAATCTGGTAGTCTTTTTTCTGAAGTTTGGTTCTTAGCATATGCTTCATGAATGTTCTTATTTCGAAATGGAGTCAGTTTATCTACAACTTCGATTTGAAACGAGTTTTCTGAAAATGCCAAGACGTACATTAATTCCATTAACACGTGATCATAAGCGTCAAAGGCTGGAATGGACAAGGCAACATATCAATTAGAACGATCAATGGGGTAGTGTTCTTTTCACTGATAAATCCAGACATGGACGATTTTCAGATTCTCGAAGAATAAGGCTATGGACAATCCCACGTATACCCCGTAATCGTCGCTATGTCCAAGAAGTCCATCCATTCCGAGGAGGTAGTGTTATGGTATAGGCCGGAATATGTTTCAACGGGCGCACAGATCTACACATTTGTCCTGGGAATATGACCGCCTCATACTATAGGGAGCATGTCCTTGACAATGTTTTGCCAAATTTGCACGCTGCTATTGGTGAAACTTTCCAATTTTAGACGATAACGCTAGACCGCACCGTGCAGCCATAGTTGAAAATGCCTGCGAGGAGCTTGGTATTCCACATTTACCAATACCTCCGCACTCACCAGATTTGAATTGCATGAAACATGCATGGGATATGCTCCAAAGAAGGTTAGATAATCATCAACCTACCCCAGAATCCTTGAATGATCTCAGAGAGCTTTGAACCATTTATGGAACCAAATTCCTCAAGAAATATTCAACAACCTCGTTGTAGTATGCAGAGAAGATGTCAAGCTGTTATTGATGCCCGTGGAGGTCATACTTTGTCTTGATAGTCTTAGAATGCTTGAATCCTTTGGAAATAAAATGTCGTCATTTTACTCGATTTTTCTTAACCAACCGGTGTACGCTGCAGTCTTGAATTCATTTTATTCTTCAACTTGAAATCATATTTATATAAATTTTTATCACAAAGTCTCATTGAAATCATATTTTCCTGCAATTCAAGTCATTATCCCCAACTCATGTGGAGCAGTTTAGATATTAACAATTTTTTTTGCACTTCGTGAACTATAAGCGGAATGAGAGGTGGTTATTCAATTCAATTAGGGGAAATTCATCAACTTTCGGTGACAATTTTAATAAAAATCAGAACATTTGATGGAGTAGTGCATTACTTGTAGTGCTCCTAGAGCACTACATTACGTGCCTGGACCCGGCTTTAGAAAAACAAATGTAGTTTCCACCTAACCTTGGGAGTTTTCCTTCTCGAAATTAACGAAATAACCCAATTCATCTCATATTCATAACGACAATAACGCAGAGGCAATCCTTGTCTCATTCGGCAAGATCGTCGAAAGGAAAAACCTCGACGCGCTTTGGTACTGAGGCCTAGTTAAGTATGCAAATTGGATCTCTAACTTATTGGTAACATCTCGTGAAGAAAAGTGAGCGAGGCCCTTTTATGCGATCTAGAGACACGTCCCCCCAACGTATAAAGTTGTGTTATTGCACATCAGAGGAAAAACTTCGGTTTATATCCGCACATACGTTCATTTCTGTATCGCCATTTATTAAATGAAGTTTCAGCAGGTTCTCGCGAAAAGTTTCCGGGCAGTAAGATTGCGTATTGGATTCTGGGAGGAGAAAGCTGAACATTACCACGAGGAGGTTATCTGCAGCTGTCTCAAGAGGGCGTTGGTTTTTTCTAGGTATAAGAGCGTCAGGAAAAATGAATTTATTTTTTCCCATTTGTAAACGTCAGTTTCCAAAAACACAATATTAATCAAGAAAGTTTATTTCATCAAGTCACTAACTTGTGGAACTGACAGTTAACTTGCGAAATTTTTACAAGTTAGTAGTATTATTCACATTAGAAAATTTTGTTTTATCGTCATATATGTTGAAAATCATGGTACAATTGATTTTTGATGATGAAAGAGTTGATCTGATGATGATGAACCATCTGTTGACTCAGAAACTGCTGAACTCGAGGACTGCAGAACATTTGTACTCTCTTTACTACCAAATAATTTGCTAGACATCTCGATTTTTTTGTTGACCGAACCATCGACATAACTCATCGCAATTTCGGTGCTCTTCCACCCTCTTGCACGCTTAAGTGCTAAAATATCTCCACCCGAATCCGCAACCATAGTGGCTTCAGTTCTGCGAAAAGAGTGGCCGGTGTATAACTCTGGGTCTTTTAAACCTAAATATTTCGCAATTTGCTTTGGGACACCACCAATAGTGTGCTGGCCAGCATAAAGGGAAATGCACTTTCCATGTCGGTATGTCAAAGAAAATCTTAGGTTTTCTGTTCCAGGAGGCAGAAGATTTACATATTTTCTGTATAACATGAAGGGCTTGAAGCTGCAGCTATCATCGGTTATGGTGAATCTTCTTGTTGTTAAATTTTTTGTTTGCCGCAATGTCACAATAACGCATTTTTCCATAACTTCTACATCATTCATGTTTAAGGAGAAAATTTCGTCACATCAACACATCCAAAAATCCCAAATATTGTTACAATATTCGCCAGCAACCACTGGTCATCAGGAGCATTTAAAAGAAATTGTTCAACCTCTTCTTTACTCAATACCTTGGCCTTTTTTAGTGTATAACGCAAATTTTTTTGTTTCAGTAACGCTATTACTTTCTGAAATCTGCAAATGACAACTAAACGTAATATTTTTCAATAATTTTTTTAAGGAAAACAAACCTGCGAACAGGGGCATTTTCCTTCATTTCCAAGCAGCTTTTCAGCATAGATCATTTTGCCCATATAGTATTAGGGCTGAATCTAGCTGCTAGTTGATTCAAGTAGACCACCAAAACATCTTCGGGTACCCCAATCACACTATTTTTGTTTTGCCACTTTTTGAAGTCGTCGTATTCTCGCTCGTAACTTGAAGATGATTTTGCAGGTGATGAACTTGATGCTACACTTCTGGCTGTCTCAATAATTTCTTTTGGTACATTCATAATCGCTTTCGCCAAAACAAATGTAAAGAAAAATAAACAGACAAGTTCATGGCAACGCTTCCATAGCTTACGACATTTGCGCAATATCGTTTATAATTTCCTCTTCGCTTCGCATTCATTATCCCCCTGAAAATTAATAATATCTGCAGAGAAAGATAGGATTTTGCGCTACGAAAAAAAAAATTGCAATAATAAACAGCAGTTTTAATTATACCGCTTTTTTCTCTTCTGTCTGACTCGGATCTCGAACAAAAAAACCCAGAGCGAGTTGATGTTATACATAATGCCGCTTATCTTCGATTTTTACCTTGCGTGATGCCTTTTCTTTGCTCACTCCGCTTTTTCTTAATTGATCAAAGGGGCCGCTTTGTGCGAAAACAATAGAGTACGAGCACTGTTAATTGTATTGCGGATTTGAATAAATTTCACACGTACGCGATGCCATTTATTCGAAATGCTTTATATGCGTCCAAATGGAAAAATCAAGCCAGTCCAGGCCTTATCTGTCTCCAGAATTACAAGGGGATTAAATCGAGCAATTTGTATAGGCGCGGTAAAAAGTTGTAATGTTTTTTACGCGCGTTAATTCGTAGTGCAATCCTACCTTAGGTTTTTACCGCTGCTGAAGTTTTTGCATCGTTTGGCTCCGCAATGTTCCAAAAATTTACGTATAGCGGTAATGAAGCATTGGCGTAACTAGAGTTGAGTCATGGGGGGTTGAATCTCACCAGTCAAGAAAATGTTGATTTTTTTATTTTTACCGACAATTTTTTTAGTTTCTACCAATCCCACCGTTACGCTTATGCGGAGAAGCTTAAATTGATCGGACGAACCATGGTGGATACCTGTCCAATTTCCATAGAATCCGTAAGGTCCGCGGTCGACGAAAAAAAATTATAAATAAAATATAATATCGATGATGGATTCCATTTCGTATCATTATTGGGGGGAACGCAGAAAATTATACGTCTCGGCCCCTGACTCCGACATCATTACATTGTGTTAAATGCGTACAAACAGACGAAATAAGATTTTATCGTCCGGGCCGTGCCTCAAGGAACAATTACGACCGTTCCGATATCGGAAACTATCGGCGATCGAAACATATTCCTCGCAAGACGGACAGAACCGGATTCAGAACGCTTCCCGGACGGTTTGATGGAGCAGGACCGGCTTCAGAATGAAAATATGATTCCTGAAGATATGCCAAAGGTCCTCGAACAGAAATATACTAACTAACGGAGCTGTTTGAATTTTAAATTGAGGTTCTTCTTCGGTAATCATGTTCATGCAGAGAATCGAGATTCATCAGAAAGACGACCTCTTTTAAATTCACTTTAAAAATGACGTGTGGCACTCGCGGTAAAGCTAATGCATATCATCTATTCAAAAATAAGATGATAATATTGTGATTTAAAATATTTATTTATCTTACAATACATGCAGGTTATTCAGAAATATTTACCATTGAAACTATAGGTTTATGGTAACTGAAATAAGAAACATCAGTTTGAGACTTAATATCTTCTAAATATCTGGAAAATACCGCGTCAATAGTGGTCCCATATTTTGTTGTGGCTTCTTGTGGATCATTATTCATTTTTAAATTCGATTTTTCCGAAAGAAAAGTTGTCAACCGCTCTGATTTTTTATGAGGGAAGTTAATGTTGAAATCGCCAGCCAAGATAAGTGGAAATTTATTACCATTGGTACCAAGTATTTTCGACACTTCTTCAGTGTACTCCAGTAAAGTGCGATGAATAAAATGCTCTACCTCGTCCAATTTTAGATTCGGAGAAATGTAAATTGCAACCATGACTATGTGTATATTTATTTCAATATTCGGAGTCATAATATTAGTAACATTATCACTATTTTGGTAAATAGCTACCCTACCTTTTGGAACAGTATCTCATTCGAATTGAACAACACAATTGAAATTAGATATTTCAATCGGATTATCACGCGTCATGCATGTTTCGGTAAGAAGTAACACATTGGTTTGTCTCGTAACTGAATGTTGTAAATCGTATTTGTGACTATGTAGACTTTGGCAATCGAAAGTCATTATTGAAATGCAATTTAAATTACCTACTAATGAAATCTAAGACAGTTTGAGCTATCGTCTGAACACTATTCGAAGACAGTCTTTTGAATTATTGCAACAAAAATGCAGTCGATGAAGCTTGCCTTCGAATATGATAAAACTTAAATGCAGAATTATAATTTTTTTGTCGTAATTTACAATTTTTCAATATAAGTCACCCAAGAGAGAGCAACATAGACGAGTTCCTGAGAATGTGTTTTACTATACTCATATATGTACTATTTCGTCAAAAGTTCCACCTTGCGACTTATGTATAGTTAGAGCAAGAGCTGAAGTTAATGGAAAATGTTTTCGTTTGGCTCTACATTTTCTATCTGATATTAATGAAATATTTGCCGTTCGTAATTCAATGGGAACAGCGAGATTGCCGACTCCATTTTGCACTGCCAGAGTGGCTGCACTCATCCGTCTAGTCGCAAGCACCCAAACACCGTGCCGAAGTCTGCCGAACTGAACCGATGATACACGACTGTGTTAGGTTTTTTCGTTACGGAATATCTACATTCGGTCGCCGCGATCAAAGCCTGAGATAAAAGCTATGCAACAGCTTAAAAATCTGCAGAAAACGATTACAATATTTATGTAACAAAAGATGTTTACACAAACTAATCTTCACGATTTTTTTCTCCAAATTTCAATCATTTACTTCTTGCTGAACTATCTTTTTTTCAACAAAAAGGTTAAAATTTAAACAACCCCTTCTAGATTTTGCAGTTTGTTCGTCATCAATGCACTAATCGATAACGTAGTGCATCTTCCTCACATTATTTTCGCTAATTCACGGAATTCGAGATTCGATGAATCTTCGAACACGTTTTAAAAGTGAACCATCTCGGCCCTGTATCTCAGAGTCTTCTGTCCGAATCGCACTTTTATAGTTCCCGTTTCATCCCACTGTAGCGTATGGGGTGGACGTAGCGCATAATGGACACTACGAATACGGCGATAAATTAATAATTTAAGTATTAATATCTCCAATTTATGGCGGAACCAATAATACCGGCGACTGTCATCGTATTTTTCTGGTAGGTGGAATGGCATTAAATGGGCGATGTACGGCATAAAGAAATGCGCTAATAATAATAACATCGGTTGTAAACTTTTAACGACTGAAAGAGGTCGGTCTCGGAGGGCAAACATTGTTCTGAATCCCGAAAGGTGAATACTTTGTTTTGTGACGGTTTATTAGAGATCCACCCCTCGTCTCTTAAATTTATATTATTCGAATTATAACGACAAGGGAACAATCAAATATCTTTTATTATTGATGATCGATTCTAGCGAGAAACGGTTCGAACCCTGGGCGAACGATTATAACATCAAATTGGAATATCCATTTTTCAGCGTTGCATGTATAAGCAATTAGCGCAGGTCAGTATCAAGAATGATTCTCCATGAGTTCGGAAATAATTCTTAGAATTCACAGGTCTATATCTTGCGTTTAACCGGTCACTTGAGTCAAACTGTACATTGCATACCACATTGGTTGACCCCTCAGGGTGTTTCTGCAACCGCTGGAGTTGCAGAGTTTCAAGTTAGAAATATACTAACCTCTTTTCGTGGAAAATTTAAAAGTACTCTCCGTTTTTGGATATATGTTATACTTTGGAAGTCACAGGGTAATTTAGTAAAGATTGCGTTTTATTTAAAACACCATTTATTATATAAACTGCCCCACATGAGTAATTAATTTTAGCCTGTAGGTCTGCCTGCGTATACAGGGTGGTTAAGAAAAATCTAGTAAAATAACGAAATTTTATTCCCAGAGAATTCAAGCATTTTGAGACTATCAATACAATGTATGGCCTCTACGGGCATCTTCTTTGCATACCCTGTAGGCCACCCTGTAGCATTCCCATAGCCCTATTAGCCTCAGCGTTTGTTAATTTACGTCTTGGCATTTTCAGAAATCTCTTTTCAAATCGAAGCCGTTAATAAACTGACTCCATTTCAAAATAAGAACATTCATGAAGCATATTCAGAGAACCAAACTTCAAAAAAAGGCGACCAGGTTGACGAAATGTCTCATACTGATTTCTATTGGATCGTTTCAAGTTGTTATTGAGTTTTAAATGATTTCACAGCGATTTTCTCGAAGATTACATACTTTTCAAAACGATTGAATTCGATATTCCTAAATATCTATTGAAATATTGTCTGGGAGGTCCCTGCATTTTCTTGAAAACTTAATATGGGTTTTCTCTCTTAGTCTCTGAAACAAGAAACAATTAGAAAAAAATTTTTAATAATATAAGAAAGGCACCTGCGTGAAAATTTGAACACTAAGTTGTCAGGGGCCAAAACTGTACGAGAAGAAATTGTTGCCTAACAATGAACAAAAAAAATCACTTTAAACTCTTAAGCGTAACGATTGACCTGTATCTATGTGGCTGACTTACAGATTCGTAAATAATGAAATTCTGGAAGTTTTTCTGTAACTGTCGTATTAGAAGTGTCAATTAGAATAGAATTTATTTCTCTGTAAAATTGGACATTGATTATTGGATATATTTATGTTCACAAAAGTAGTTGGGTAAAGAAAGTATTTTATATTCTGTGTTAAAAACAAACCATTCAACATAACCTCACATAATACCTTTCGATATGTTTCCTGTAAGCTACAGATTCATAGAAAGCGTCGAGAATCGTAATTTTCCTGTAATCTTATGGAAAGTTACAGATTTGCTTACAGATGAAAGCAGAATACCGCAAGAATTCAAATTCCTTCGTCAGACAATTACTAGTTTTCATTCAACTTCTAATTGTTTCTTGTTTCAGAGACTGGGAGAGAAAACCCAAATTAAGTTTTCAGGAGAACGATATCCCTAACTCTTGTGGAGCAATCAATCTTTCGATTGATACAGGTCATAAGTCACCATGACACAAAATCTCGTACGGCTCATCTGACGTCTTAGGTACTATCTGAACTTTCGTGTTCACACGAGTTGTGTCAACAATGGGCGCATTCACCGAACGTAAAAATTGTGTAACTGTTGCGGAATCGTTGCACATACGCTAGAATTTCAACACGTTCTGGTGTAGTGGGCATTTTTAGGAGCGCTTTCAATGTATGTCTATTTATCCATACAAATTTACTGTTTGAAGAAAGAAGGCGTCATTTTCTCTAGTGTTGGGTAACTCTTGTAAGAGGCGGTTCATATGTCTCGTACACGACGCAGAAATAAGAACTGCTCACTTCGAAAAACTCTATCACGTCATTTCGAATGTCACAATTAGGGTTGTTTTTTCAGAGGTTGCTCCATTGACCGTTCTTACCGACCGAATATACAGGGAGTTTGTACTAAAATGAGCGCTTCAACTCTTACGTCTAAGGTAACAATGTAATTACCCTTTTTATCGGTCCAGTTGCTCGCGAGACACAGTATATAGTGGAACAAATTTTGTCTAGACTGTCTATCGCGTCATGAATGCCCGGAATGCCTCGCCTCATTTGAAGCGGTACACTGTACCGCTTAAGTACAAAAGTGAGGCTCCTCTTACAAACTCAATTTTAAAACGTGTACTACCCAACACTAATTTTCTTCATCGGACACCCCTGATGACGTTTCTTACTTTCTGCGGTAACCTGACGACGTTTTCCCCTACCTCCCATCTTTTCTGGAGAAGAATCCAATTAGAGGTGGGGGCGCAGATATCAATTACAACTAATGTCGGCCATAACTGAATTATTCACATTTAATTGGTCCCGCTCATCAAAAAACTTTGCGACTTCTGTTACGAATTATAAAATATTCAGGGGAATCGTTGTGGCTTGAGTTCTCATTTCTTTTTAGTGTTATGGCGTAGTCCTCCTCGAGATATAAAAGAAGGCAAGAAGGCTAAGGTGGAAAGTTTGGGTCCCAGATTAGCCATTGTTCTGGAACGGCTGGGGTGATAAGAGACAGGGTGAATAAAAAATCAGCTTATTGCTCTAATATCTGCGAGGGCAATTATTGTAAATTGCCACAGGGATGTACGAGAAGATGGCCCGCGTCACCGGCTCTGTTTTTTCTTGTTTTATTGCCGATTGCCCCCCGTAGGATTGCTAATTTTCGTGTACGGGGGGCATCGGGTCGTAACATCTGGATAAGTAGTTTTTTAATATAACCGCTGTTTGGAATTACCATAAGATGTTGGGATTCCGCCTAGCCTTATGGTTTTTTCATCGAATAGTATGCAAGAAAAAAATCTAGAAGACTGCAGTGCCAACTAAACATTGCCTACAACATTGACTATCAGTAAATAAGAATCCAGGGATTGACATAATCTTAATATATAAAACTAAGTCGGCCATATTGTTGGTTACACCATCTATAACTCAAGATTTGTTATGAAAATTTTTTTGTTGGATTCTTCTACGGCTGAGTTAACATAAAATACCAAAAAACCCTGGAAATTTTGATGAAATGAAAAAAAAATGGAAAATAATTTTCTCTCTTGCGAATAACGCCAGTAGGTGTCGCTACGGTTAAAAGCGTTTTTGTGAAAGTTTTATATTTGATATTAATTTGGTGAACTACATTTTCTTATAATATTAACGCATCTGAGTCCATTTGTTATTACCCCTATTTTTTTCCAAACACTACAGAAAATTTTATGATGAAATGTTTTAAACGAATCCCCATTCTACTATTATCGGCAATGTAAACAATTATTGTGTATTTTGAGTTTCCTATACGTGCCGATTGACAATGGACAATCACCAATCTGCCCTATTTATTCTCGCACTTTCGGGGAAAAAAAAACTAAAAAAGTTGTTCATCACAAGGTACTACAATGAAAGAATTTTAAAATGAAAAAAGTTACCTCTTAAATAAAGATAATTCTTTTGATGTATGAATAATAATGTACAAGGTGATTGTTTATATTTTACTCAATAGCTATCTCAGTTAATATTGACCGTACAAAAACGTTTGAATGGGCAAATTTGAAGTGTTTGAAAAATATAGGTTTTTTAGACTTTATCTAAGGAAGCTGTGTAAGGCCACTCGAGAATATGTGATTTCTTTATATCGACGTTCTATTCTATGGCCTCCTGATAGTCCCTATATAACCTCCTTGGAAACTTTTTCATGGGGATTTTTGAAATATTAAGTGTATATGGCCCCTTCGCAAAATATTAGAGAGATTAATTTCAGAATAGAGGAAGAAATATTTGAAAACCTCAATATATTTCATAAATGCTTAAGAGAACCCTTAAAAAATAAATTAAAAGATATCGACTGTGTGTAGACGTATATGATGGTCATTTGAGCACTTAATTCAACTTTCAGTTAATACATAAATAAAATAAATATCAGTTGTTATTTTATCCACGTTTCCTTTGATATAACGAAATCGCATCGTTATCGTGTGGCATTCCACAGCTGCCTTAGATTAAGAAGAAACTATCTATATTTTTCAAAAAATTAACCTCGATAAAATATATTTATTTGAAATCAGGAGAAAGAGCTCTACTGATTAGAAAATAAAATACAGGATGTACCATTTAAAAACAATAGTTCACAACAAATTTTCAGGTTTTCGATGCCTTTATAAATTGCTTAGTACTGAATTCTGAATGCCCATGAAAAATACTTCAAATTTGCTCATTCAAACGTTTTTGTACGACCAACATAAACTGAGATAGCTATTGAGCAAAAGATGAACAATCACCCTGTACAGGGTATCCCAAATTGCTTGATTTTGACTGTTTCAAGTACTTCTGGACTAAATAGCTAAAAACTTCGTGAGGTGTCCTGAGCTCGATTTTTGTAAAAACACTATTAGTGAAAACCTTTTCACGATATCTTAATTTTTTTTATCTCGATTTCGAAAATGTGCCATAACTTTTTCATTTACGAGAATATCTGAAAACGATTCAAACTTTCTAGAAGCGCTTTTTTCCCGGAAATAAGAAACTATATCAAATTTTTCTTCTCGTGAAAAAAAACACTTTTTTTATATTAAATACGAACTCATTTTTTCTCATTTTGTTTCATGAAAAAAATTCAGAGATAAAAAAATTTAGAATAATATCTCATTCCCAGTGAAAAAATGCTTGTTGAAAGATTTTATCTTTTTCAGATATTTTCGAAAATGAAAAAGTTATGGCACATCTTCTGAATTGAAAAAATTTCAAAATGTTGTTATATCTTCAAAACAAATGAAGATATCATGAAACGGTGTTCACTATTGGAGTTTTCAAGAAAATCGAGCCCAGGACTCCCTTCAACGTTTTTACCTATCTAGTCTAGAAATACCAGAAACAGCCAAAATCAATGCTATTTCAATGCAATTAAATTTTTTGTATATTTTCTACTTTTATATGGTTTTGTATTTCACCTAATATATTTCCTTCTTGAAAAAAACAATGGTTAGTACAAATTTATTCATCTCTAAGGAGAAACAAAGATCGCCGGGACAGCTAGCTTATTTAATTGCCAATTGCCACAATTGGTCCCACCACCCGATCCCTTATGCTCTTCAGTTTCTGCGATAGGAAATAATTCTAAACACTTCTTGGCCAACATTCAAAAATATAACGACATCGTTTGGCGCAACACATATTGTATAGGACAATTTTATGACCACTTTCAAGGTATTATACCATAATAGTTAATTATAATATCAAAGTTGCTTTCTTATTTATCGATTGTGGCAGTACGAAGTCTGCCGGGTCAGCTAGGTGAATCATAAATGTATAAACAATTTTTTAGAATAAAGACTCGAATTCCGAGAAAGAACGGCGTAAGCAAAGTTGTACACCTTTTAGATCAGTTGAAGGTTAGATCAACGCGCGGTCGGTCTAAAAATCGGTAGGCCGAATGTACCACTGTCATCGGCTGTCAAACTGAAGGTCGTTTGTTACAGCGTCTGATCATACGCGTTTTTTTGATTTTTCCACGATTCCGACTGCGATCTCTCGCAAATTGCCTTTGCATTATCTCAAATTGCCTACCATCTCCGATTCAATTTCATCCTCGCCGAACGAAAAACACGCTGAGTACGATCAATTACTCAACGGCCGGCGTGCGAGATTATTATTCTAAACATAGTCGGCGCGAAGGAACAAATGAATTGATCGTCGATGTTCGATGATTTTTCATCGGGACGGCGCTCGATTATTTCTGTGACCGTGGCGACCTGCAACCGACCGAACAGAGGTTCGCACTGCGCGCTATCTGAATCGTAAACTCGCGGTACCACGTAATGCTCTTACAGGGACGTGTAGAGTTGTTCGGGCATCGGGAGTAGAAGTGTGAGTTATGACGGACGAATCGGTTTCTGCGTGTGTGAGAGCCGCCGATAGCGATGTTTGTGTCGCTTCTCGCGTCTGCAGATAACGAGGATTCATAGGAGTCCGAGAAAAAAAATTAAGATCGTTCAGACCACCTACTTCTGACTGAAAGAACTAGAATGATAAAATTCGTATGAAATGTCCAGTATCGGTTCCTGGTTTCGCGGGAGTCAAAGCAAATGGGGAGGCAAATACTCTCCCCGAACATTACCATATATACAGGGTATCCCAAATTGCTTGATTTTGGCTGTGTCAATTTTATCACTTGGAAGGAGACATTATTTGAATTTTTGGTTATAATAAATTTTATAGGCCCCGTCATCGATTTTAGAAATATTTTGCACAGTGAATCTATAGAACTTCCCGATACTACAGTCTCAATTACAGCTATGATATATATATATATATATATATATATATATATATATATCAAAATAAAAAAAAAATTAAGATATCGTGAAACGGTTTTCACTAATGGTGTTCTCATGTAAAGCGAGCCCCGGACACTTATCCAGTTTTTACCTATCTAGTCCAGAAGTACCTAAAACAGTCAAAATCAAGCAATTTGGGATACCCTGTACAGGGTGATTGTTCATCTTTTACTCAATAGCTATCTCAGTTTATGTTGGTCGTACGAAACGTTTGAATGAGCAAATTTGAAGTATTTTTCATGGGCATTCAGAATTCAGTGCTGAGAAATTCATAAAGGCATCGAAAACCGGAATATTTGTTGTGAACTATTGGTTTTTGAACCAATTTTTTCCATCTCAAAGATCCAAATTCAAAGTGTGGAAGTTATTGATGGAATACTGAGTCACTCTGCATAATAATAAAGCGATGAAAAAAAATACACCCATCCAGGAAATTCAATTGCTTTTCCAACAAGGTGCTGCTCTACCCCTTTTCCCTATTCAAAAATGAGAGCTGTTAGGGGTTGCAGCTAGAGGGGTAGTGATATCAAACTCATTTGAACACCCTCATTTGTCCCCCTCTCAACAAAATTTGACCTTTATATATCTATTGAAATATTGTCTGGGAGGTCTTTGCATTTTCCTGAAAACTTAATTTAGGTTTTCTCTCCCAGTCTCTGAAACAAGAAACAATGAGAAAAATTTTTTGAAAATTGTAAGAAAGGCCCCTGCGTAAAAAAATTGAGGACTAATTTGTCAGAGGCAAAACTTTACAAGAAGAAACTGTCGCCTAACAATGAACAAAAAGAAAACACTTCGAACTCTGAAGCGTAACGTTTCGGAATCTAAATCAGACTCCTTCGTCAGACAATTACTCATTTTCTTCTTTCAACTTCGTAAACTCGTGACAATATTTTGATTTATTGACTGACATTTGTCCATATATGATGAACATTGATTACTAGATGTTAATATCGTTATTTTATTTCAAAATTCCCTAAAACCAGTTCTTTTTTCAATAAATCCATCCAAATTCGATCTATTCCTACTGAACAATTGGCGAGATTATTAGCCTCATCCAACAAAATACAAGCTGACTCCTTGATTTTTCTTTTATAACCACCAGGTTCCGTCATTAGAATTTTAGTGCCATTCCAATCCATCATGTGATTGCCGGTATTGGAACACACATGATCTGCTATCTGCGATCTACCAATATCTCTATTTTTTATGTTATTCTTATGTTTACGGTTTCTGATTTCTAACGGTCTTGATGTTTCTTCTGTATAAGATTTTCCACAAGTACAGGGAGTATTGAAAATACAATTTCTTCATCTTGAGTTCTCATTCAAAGGTTTAGTTTTCATGAATAAAGATCGTAAATCAAAAAAAAAAAAAATTGTCCTGTCTAAGCGTTTTTTCGTTATTCAATCCCAGAGCTCTAAATTCGGGGTTGAAAGTTATGGATGGCCCACCCTGTATGTATATACAGCTTGTCAAAAATTCTTATTGTTACACGAAGAATTATCAAGGAACATCGAGACTGATCTCCCAAATGTCAGTGTCTTCTGCCCGGTCCAAAATGAGAAACTGGAGACTGTTCGACCAAGAAAAAAGTGAATAATAACTTCCCTTCATGTTAAGAAACTCGAAATTATCTTTTTCCGCCTACATCTACCATTAACTCTCGAAGAAAAATGAATGCCCCAAACAATGATCATCACTCCTCATTAAAATCCACCTTGATACCCATCTGGGATACCCGAGTCTAAAGACATCCAACCCCAACTTCCCGAACAATGCAACCCCCTCCCTACACCCCATCAAGAATTTTCAACGCCCAGGGCGAAAAACGTAAAATCCTGCTCGGTCGAACAAAAAAAAAATCGGCGAGGATAATTATTTCCCCGAGTTTTGCGCCGAAAACCGTTTGAAAGGAATATAAATAATGAAAGAATGATAATGTAAAATTTCCCCGCTTCCGAATTAGCCAGATGGAAAGAAGAAAATGCAACTAAATCTTTATCAACCGCAAAATAAGATGATAAATGGACGCCCGAGCATTCAGCGAAGGAAGAAAGCAGTCACTGAATTTGTAGGCTACGTCATCTGACGCTCAGCGATGAATCAATTTCTCCCTGTTGGAGGGACAGGAAAAAGAGAGGTTTCCATAGGGGTGAGACGTCTGAATGGAAGCAATACTCGGGAAAACAGGAACCTACCTACATCTCACTTAATTTTACCCCAAGATTCAAAAGAGGTCGAAAATGGCAAAAAATCAATCTTTTTTATTTTTTTTTCTCTGAAATGTTTTTTTGATTCTCTCTTCCAATATCTGGAACAAAAAACTATTTTTTCATGTTGATAAAATTACTCCTGCATTGATTTGTCAAGTTCCTATTCTTGAGAACATAATTCTTCGAAAGGTAGAAAAGGTCTTAAATCAAGGAATCGAAGTTGCACAAAAAAAATTGTCTAAACTTTTAATTTGTTAATTGTGAAGTGAGTTGTAGATATGAAAATACGCTTTTGTACAACTGCCATTAAAAGTGATACTTTTAATGACTACAAACAATGATTGTTCACGTGGAAGCGTGTTAAAATTAATTTTTATTATCAATATTTAACAATCATTACTTATGAACTTTAATATTAATCGTAAAACTAGAATAATTATCAACATAAATGCTCTGTGACGTTACGGAGCTTCGCAACACATTATTAGAATCCTCAGCACCATCAGTACTTGTAGAAACCGGAAGTACAATATTGGATGATGATCCAAAATCTGTTGAGGTTGGGAGAATTTTTTCAGCAATGACATTTCTATATGCAATGGAATGATCAACATAGCCCTCTGCTACCGTCGTAGACTTCCCATCCACCATGTTTTTTAATATCCGTAATATTTGCTCCTGATTCTGCTAGCAATGAAGCGGAGGATCTTCGAAAAGAGTGTCCTGTATATTGCTTTGGTTCTGACAGTTTGAGGAATTCGGCAACAGTAGATGGAATTTTCCAAAATGTATTGATACCAACTGGATTGGCAGTGAATATGTTTTTCATGTATTTCAGTAAAAACGACGATGTTTCATGAAAGAAGGGTGCAGTGCAAAGTACTTATGAAAATAGTCTACATACTTTCCAATAATACTCAAAGAACGACTGACTTTCGTTTTTGTATTTGGAAGTTGTATAACCAATGATTTATTTGTTATTTTGATGTCCTCCACTGATAAATTACACAATTCTTCATGCCGAAAGGCTCAAAATAATCCGAAAATAGTTGCAACCTTAACCATCAAGTATTTCTTATCTGGTGCCTCCTTTATAAACTTTTCAACTTGTTCACGAGTGAGAAATTTCGATTTTTTGGGACGATATACTTCACTTTTCCGTTTGAAATATGCTATTACCCTAAAATATTTAATAACATCCACACCATTTTAACAAGGGCGCTTGACTTTATCATTGAAAATTTGCTCCACAAAGTTGATTAACTCCATATTTTTGATTTTTGTTCTAAGTATGCCAGGAAAACAGTTTCACTGAAGTTCCCTTCTACATTTTTTTAAGTTACACCAGGCCAGGAAATTGTTATATGCAATATCGTACTGCTGAACAGATTTTTTAGGTAGGAGTTTCATATTTGCTCTTCTTGCAGACTCTTCAATATCCAGAGGAACAACCAAATCACCACGTTTATTAATAATTGGACTCTCGACAAACATATTGAGCAGTTAAAAACCCAAGACGAAAACTGGACATTAACGAAATTCAAATGAAAGCGTCTTTTCTCATTTGTTAGTAATCATAACGTTGGCAACTTCTGCCATTCACAACAACCTGTTGATTATTTGAATATTAGAATGCATTTTGAAGTTTATTGTCATTGCAAATTCGCCAATTTCATTATCAAAATAGGGCAGTTGTATGGTATTTGTGTCATTTTATTTTGTTCGTTTCACTCCCAAAACAAAACGTCACTTTTAACACTCATATCATGAATAACTATTATTCTAGCTTTTTTTATCATTGCATTCGCTGTAAGGCGCAGTTTTCCATTTTGTCACTCTTTTTCTAGGTGAATTTCATTGTTCCTATCGGAGTCTGGAACGACGAGATTTTGTGAAAATTAGCATCAGGAAAAACCTAGCTATGCACTGGAGCATTTCCATCATAAAAATTTCCAGAAAATAAGTAAAGCATACCATACCATACAATACCAAAATTTTCTTTATTTCCTATACTCCTTTCTTGTTTTTCGGAATATCGATTAACAGTTTGCCACAATTGTAGCTTTCAAGCATTGCCATCTGTTCCGACGTGGTTTTCCCACTAAAACGAGTGTATTTGCCGAACGACGACCGTTTATTTAATTCTATTAGCTGGATAAACAGCACGCGATTGATAAATGATAATAATCCTGGCCACAACCGAATCATAATGGAAACAGAGCTCGATTGACGGTTCCATATGTGCCAGCCCATCCTCGTCTCTGACTAAAAAAAGCAGGGCCGCACGGAGCAACAAGTGCCGGGCAAATGTCCTAGTCCGGTCCTGGGTACGTTTCGGCTACACGAAGACATACATGGCTTGTGCATTGTGGTGTTGATTATCTTCACGCCCGAGTTGATTCGGAGTGAAGTCCGACAGCCTATTCACACATTGATATCGCAGGGTAAATACGGTCGATGTGCGGTGTTAATGATGCCGTACGTTTGCAATGAAACACAGGACACTCCTGCAAAACTTACAATTTGAGATTTCAGATTTTCAATTTTGAGTTTCAGACGACTGAAGATTACCCTGATTTTTCAGAGGTCGAAACAAGCGTATCCACACTTCATTGATCAAAATTGGAGTAGACTCGAAAACTCCATTAAGGGCGTTTTGCTCATGGCAAATTTTATCTCGGTAGAATAGGCCAATTTTTCAATCCGAATAAAACCTCTTAGGGGCAAAAAAATTTCGTATATGCGCTTTGCTTATGGCTAATTGTATCGCAGTGAAATAGGCCAAAATTTCAATACGTTGTGGCTAATAACCTACTGAACAAAAAATGTAATAGGCAAGGAGCTTAATAATGAGCAGTTTCAAAGTTACAACCTATCAAACATGAAAAATACGCATCTGCGTTTCGCTTTTGCCGAACAGTAGATCGGCAAAATGGGCTAATTTTTCAATAATTTTTAGCTTATGAACAAAAGAGTCAAAGTCAAAAAGCTCAATAAGGCGCAGTTTTTGAGTTGCAGCCTATCAAACACGAAAATTTCGGATCTGCACTTCGCTTATGGCAAATTGTATCTCTATGAAATGGGCCAATTTTTTGACTAAGTTGAAGCTTATGACCTACTCAACAAAAAATGTAATAGGCAAAAAGCTTAATAATACGCAGTGTTTGAGTTGCAGCTAGTCAAACTCGAAAATTTCGGATTTGCACTTCGCTTATGGAAAATTGTATCTCTATGAAATGGGCCAATTTTTGAATACGTTCGAGCTTATGACCTACTCAACAAAAAATGTAATGAACAGCCAGTCAAACACGAAAATTTTGGATCTGCGTTTTGCTTAAGGCAAATTGTATCGCGAAGAAATCGGCCAATTTTTCAATTCGATGAAGCTCATAACTTACTGGACAATAAATGTAATAGGCAAGAAGCTTGATAATGAGCAGTTTCAAAGTTACAACCTGTCAAACATGAAAAATATGGATCTGCACTTTGCTTATACCGAACTTTACCTCGGTAAAATGGGCCAATTTTTCAATAAGTTTGAGCTTATGACCTACCCAACAAAAAAATTAACTAGGCGCAAAAAGCTCAATAATGCGCAGTTTTTGAGTTGCAGCCAATGAAACACGAAAATTTCGGATCTGTTTTTCTCTTATGGCAAATTTTATCTCTGTAAAATGGGCCAATTTTTCAAAAAGTGCTAGCTTGTGACCTACTGAACAAAAAATGTTTTAGGCAAAAATCTGAATAATGCGCAGTTTTTGAGTTTCAGCCAGTCAAACACGAAAGTTTCGGATCTGCGCTTCGCTTATGGCAAATTATATCGCTATAAAATGGGCCAATTTTAGACTAAGTTTGAGCTTATGACCTACCCAACAAAAAAATGAACTAGACGCAAAAAGCTCAATAATGCGCAGTTTTTGAGTTGCAGCCAGTCAAACACGAAAATTTCGAATCTGCGCTCCACTTATAGCAAATTGTATCTATATGAAATGGGCCAATTTTTTAATTTAGTGCTAGCTTATGACCTACTCAACAAAAAATGTCGTAGCCAAAAAGCTTGATAATGCGCAGTTTTTGAGTTGCAGCCAGTCAATCACGAAAATTTCGGATCTGCGCTTCTCTTATGCTAAATTGTATCTCTGTAAAATGGGCCAATTTTTCAAAAAGTGCAGGCTTATGAGCTACTGAACAAAACCTCTAATAGACCAAAATCTAAATAATAAGCAGTTTTTGTTAATGTTTGTGTCGTTTTCAAAGTTCAAGAAAATTAGAGTCCTTCCAGAATTTCAATCCAATTGTTTTCTCGTACTCCAGCGCATTGGGAACTCGAAAAAAAAATGTCCAAAAACGTATCATCCCACGATAAAGATTTATCCGCTTGTCGATGCCTCGAATAATCATCGATACCGAGATACCCCGATATTCCAATGTTAATCTCAATGTTTCCGCAGGTCCCCAACAGATGATTGCTCCTAATTACGGTCCGAGACGTTCATCACCTATCCAAAACGGTCCACAGCGCGGCATATCAATGACTCGCTGTCAATAACATCAGTCGGACGTAAAACGCTTATAATAAAAAGCCACAACACAATCCTTCTCTCCCCGAAGAGGCAGACACGCCATTATTGTCGAGAATTAATTCCGTGTCCCGAGTAGTTCTTTTTCTCCCATTTCATTAATGGTCCTCTTTAATACGGTCTAATAACACGGTGCCATTGATTGGCCCGCTCGAAAATGATAATCGATGAGGAATTTCTTCGCGGGCATTGTATTTGAAATTGGTTTCGAATCGGTCGAAATTTATTTAGGTTTGAGGCAGACGCGACGCACCTGTTTAAATTGGTCGATTTTTTTTATTCGAGTCCCGAAATTGGATCAATCAGCCGAACGGGTCCGGACAGTGATTCGTCTGCAGTCTGTCGTGCGGCGTTTTAACATCTGCTTTGCGACAGTCCCACAAGAGTGCGCATCGTTTAGAAACTTGATTATAATAATAGTTCGATGAACTGGAACCGTGAAAATGATTGTCCAAATGATTCCTCTGTTCTTACTTCATTTTGTCACAGATTTTCGACAAGATCTACAGTAGAATCTCGCTAATCCGAACATTAAAAACCAGAGGATGCCGGATTAACCGAATATTCTGAAAATCTCGAATTTAATGAAAGTTAACTCTACATTGACTTTATAACTTATTTTTATGTTCTCTCGGGAAGGTTTTGAACGAAGCAAGACACATTAAATGCAAGAAAAATACAGGATTTCACCGAATCTTATGTGAAAGAAGAGAAATGAACAATTTTTAAAATACTGAAATTCTGATGAGTGATTTAATACTTGGTATTTTCAACCCTTGCGTTAATTACAGCTCGGCAACGACGATTCATACTCAGAATGAGTGATCTTAAAATGTTCTGATCTAATCCTTCCCAGTTCTCTCCGAGTTGGATTCATTAAGAGTCGCTGGATGATTTTCCGAACTTCTCAGCCTTTTATTGAGGTTGATCCAAACCTGCTCAATCGGATTTACATCTGGACTTCTTGCTGTTCATTCCATTCGAGAGACTTCAACCTCTTTAAGGTACTCCTGAACGATGCGGTCTGGCATTATCGTCCATGAAATTTTCACCAATATATGGGGCAAATGGCACTACATGATCTTCAAGAATGTTCTTTATATACTTATCAGCATTCATAGCTCCATTATCAACGACCACTAGGTCTGTGCGAGCAGTCAAAGATATTTCACCCCATACAATAATCGATCCTCCCCCGAAACCAGTAGTATTCAGGAAATTTCACTGAGCATATCTTTCATGTAGATTTCTGTATACAAGGGAACGTCGATCACAATGGTGGAGGCAGAATCTAGACTCATCTGTGGAGAGAACTCTTTCCCAATCGGATATGCTCTCTCGCAAAATCCAAACGTGCCCTTCGATGGGCTAGGGTAAGAGCTGGGCCTCTTGCCGCGACACGAGGCCTTGAATCATATTCTCTGAGGCGATTTCTTATTGTCTGAGTGTTAATTTGCACCCATGCGCTTGTTTTGAAGGATACGAGCGGTTGCAAACCGTTGTCTCAACGAAAAAACTCTCAAGTAACGTTCTTGAATGGCAGTTGTTACCCGAGGTCTACCCTGTCCTGGTTTTCGGACATTCATACCTTTCTCCCTGAATCGCTGCAACATTCTGGACACACTTGTATGGGAAACTCAAAACCTTTCTGCAATTCTTGTGTAGGTCCACCTTTCTTCTCGCAAAACTACCGCTTGGGCACATTCATCTTGGGTCAAATTGATCGAGAACAACTGATTTTAGAATGGAGCCAATACATTCAAAATCTGATTATATCATCTTTTTTTAATCCTGCTGGGAAAAAACATCTATACTGAAGAAAAACGTTGAAAGTGGATAACACATGCATGCATAATTCTGATAAAAATAATTATCATTGAGAACACCTTCAGTTGTAGAATAAATTTGAGATTTCCATAATGTGCGTTAGGTGAAGATCACAAAAGAATCATATCACGAACGTGCTTGCTGAAGAATTCATCGTTGGATGAACTTCGCTTATTGATGATTCCTATCGTTCGAATCGACTTGAAACAATTCATTCTTCGCTGAGGTGAACTCGGGGCTAAACACTGGTAGATCAACAACAGAAGCATCGATATCATCTGCATATCTCCAAGCGATTGCTGTTCACCTCGCCAACAAATGAATTATTTATTCTATCCGATGCCGCAGAAAATGTAAAACGGATCAAAAATAATCACGGCGTAGGAGGACAATGTGGAGTGGTTGTTCTTAAGAACGGTCGCTTGTGGCTGCTTGAAATTGCCGTAGTCAGCTACCGAGAGTTTGTTGTAACATTAAAAATAATACGAGATTTCGCGAGCAGTCTCTATTACACTTGGCGTCTTAATTAAAACGTATGGATCGGGTGTATCTGGTTTGGAAATCTGCAGAGTCGGTGTAGGTATTAAACGTTTATCTTGGACATCGGAGCAGTATATTTTGTTTAACAATGTCACGACACTTCTTAGCCGGAGGTGGGTATTTGTCTTGTTTCTTCAGATCGGCGTCCTGGTTAACAATGAAGTTATAACAGCAGTTTCAGATCGGATTAGATTTGATCGAGCAAAGAGTTCGTGTTAACATCTTCAGTTATGTCCTAGAAAACCATTAGAATAACCATTACGGAAAACAATGATAATTATTTTTATCAGAATTATGCATTCAAATGTTATCCACTTTCAACGTTTTTCCTCAATACAGATGTTTTTTTCTATCAGGAATGAAAAAAGATGATATTATCAGATTTTGAATGTATTGGCTCCATTCTAAAATCAGTTGTTCTCGATCAATTCTAGTGATCGATAGTTTTTTCTTTCGTTTGATTTTCTACACTCGATCGCTATGCAACGCGAAACACGCAATTTGACCCAAGAGTACTGTGCCCAAGCGGTAGTTTTGCGACAATAAGGGTGGACATACACAAGAATTGCAGAAAGGTTTGGAGTTTCCCATACAAATGTGTCCAGAATGTTGCAGCGATTCAGGGTGACAGGTGTGAAGGTCCGAAGACCAGGACAGGGTAGACCACAGGTAACAACTGCCATTCAAGAACGTTACTTGAGAGTTTATTCGTTGAGATAACAGTTTGCAACCGCTCGTCTCCTTCACAATCAGCTTTAGCAAACTCATGGGCTGCAAATTAGCACTCAGACAATGAGAAATCGCCTAGGAGAATATGATTTAAGGCCTCGTGTCGCGGCAAGAGGCCCAGCTCTTACCCTAGCCCATCGAAGGGCACGTTTGGATTTTGCGAGAGAGCATATCCATTGGGAAGAGGTCGATTGGGAAAGAGTTCTCTTCACAGATGAGTCTAGATTCTGCCTCTACCATTGTAATCGACGTTCCCTTGTATACAGACGTCTACATGAAAGATATGCTCAATGCAATTTCCTGAATACTACTGGTTTCGGGGAAGGATCGATTATGGTATGGGATGGAATATCTTTGACTGCTCGCACAGACCTAGTGGTCGTTGATAATGAAGCTATGAATGCTGATAAGTATGTAAGGAACATTCTTGAAGAGCATGTAATGCCATTTGTCCCATACATTGGTGAAAATTTCATTTTTATGGACGATAATGCCAAACCCCATCGTGCGCTCACCGTTCATGAGTACCTTGAAGAGGTTGAAGTCTCTCGAATGAAATGTCCAGCTAGAAGTCCAGATCTCAATCCGATTGAACAGGTTTGCGACAACCTCAATAAAAGGCTGAGAAGTTCAGAAAATCATCCTTAATGACTTAGGAATCCAACTCGGAGAAATCTGGGAAGGATAAGATCAGAACATTTTAAGAGCACTCATTTTGAGAATGAACCGTCGTTGCCGAGCTGTAATTAACGCAAGGGGTGGAATTACCAAGTATTAAATCACTCATCAGCATTTCAGTATTTTGAAAATTGTTCATTTTTCTTCTTTCACATAAGATTAGGTGAAATCCTGAATTTTTCTTCCATTTAATGTGTCTTGTTTCGTTCAAAACATTCCCGAGAGAACATAAAAAATAAGTTATAAAGTCAATGTTGAGTTAACTTTCATTAAAATTGAGATTTTCAGAATGTGCGTTAATTTTTTGCGCAGTGTTTTTGATCTCACTATGAAAGTTTAAACGCACTGAGATACAGGGATTACTGGCGCCCTATTCAGGGACGCTGTGAGTATTATTGGCGCACTCTGTACACGTTAACGATCGGACTCGAATGCAAAAATGATCCGTGTATCGTTCCCGACTCCAAAAGTCATCCGGCATCGCTCGATATAAAAGAAACCGAGCCTTTTCGACTGTCGACATGCAAATATTTGCTTTACCGAGGCGCGCTCCCCGAGAAAATCATATGGAAAAGGGAGATTTCTTCCAGTTAGAGAACAATATTTTTCTTTCATCGACTCCGACGGTTTCTTAAACGGATTCGGAGTCACGCCTCATGAAATATTGAGCGGGGGGGAGAGTTCGGGAGGGGAGAATCTCTCCCCCCATTGTATACCTGGCCGAGTTTCGTTTTAATGGAATAATCATTCCGGCAAATATTTGTCGGCGTTTCTGATATCGAAATCGGCGATTTCCTACTTCATTTCCGCAGTCATAATCAAAAAATGCCGCGGGGCGAAGGGCCGACCCTTGGGGGAGCCCCTTTGAATCGTTGCAGCTTGTTATGTTAATGTCGGCAACGATTCTTCGGAAATTTCAAGCTTAGAGAACTTTCCCGAAATGCATAATGAGATTCCCAAAACGATATTATAGACACTTTTAAAAGTTGAACCCTGATGGGGGTCGAATATGGCCGAAACCGGTCTATCGCTTCCCTCAGTCAAAGAATCTGATTTAGTTTATTATTCTTGTGAATGACAATTCGAATCAATTTACTCCTTCGACTCAAATTTTACTCTGCTCAACAAGAGTTAGGGATATCGTATTCGATCGTTTTGAAAAGGATGTAATCTTCGAGAAAATCGCTATAAAATCATTTCAAACTCAATAAAAACTTGAATAGATCCAATACCCGTATTTAAAGAAAATAAGATTCTCACTTTTCCTTGCATATATCTCATGGAATTATTGATGCATTCCATAGAAAAAAAATCAAACTTTCATAATTATCAAATAAGAAACTCAGAAGAACTCTGTATTCCACAACATAAAATTAGTAGTTATGCTAAATTCCCTATCAAGGTCTTAAATTCTACAATCACCTAGCATTCAAGTACAAATGTATTACTTGCGATAAAAATTTCCAAAAAAATATGAAAACACTTCTCTTCTATAGGGCATATTATAGTATAGAAGAGTACCTGAATGATGACTTGTAATCTTTCTTTATATTTGAATGTATTCGAGTGTGTTTTGTTGTCTTTTTATCACCTATTTCATATTTTTTTATATTTACACGATTGACTTGTCTCATACATTATTTCAATATCTGAAGGGACCAATACATCAATAAAAATCAGTATGAGACATTTCGTCGATCTGGTCGCCTTTTTTCTGAAGTTTGGTTCTTTGCATATGCTTCATGAATGTTCTTATTTTGAAATGGAGTCAGTTAATCAACGGCTTTGATTTGAAACGAGTTTTCTGAAAATGCCAAGACGTAAATTAACACACTCTGAGGCTCATAGGGCTATCGGAATGCTACAGGGTGGCCTAACTCAGGTTGTTGTAGCGGAAAGGCTCCAAGTCAGCCAAAGTGTGATATCTCGACTGTGAAATAGGTTCAGAGAGACAGGTTTCATGTTGGAGAGACCAAGGCTTGGTGGTCGACGAAAAACAACACCTGCTCAGGATCGTTTCATCACCGCTTCGGCGAGAAGAAAGCCTACATCTACGTGTTGAATGCTACAGAATAGTCTTCAAAATGCAGATGGGATCCAAGTTTCCATCGAAGTCATCAGACGACGTTTGAGAGAGGTTAATCTAGGTTTTAGACGTCCATTAAGAGGAGTTCCATTAACACGTGACCATAAGCGTCAAAGACTGAAATGGGCAAGGAAACATATCAATTGGAAGAACATTAGATAATCATCAACCTACCCCAGAATCCTTAAATGATCTGAGAGAGCTTCTGCCCCGTTTATGGAACCAAATTCCTCAAGAAATGTTCAACAACCTCGTGTGTAGTATGCAGAGAAGATGTCGAGCTGTTATTGTAATACATTGTATTGATATTCTCAAGATTCTTGAATTCTCATTTTTGCAATTTAAGTCAATATCCCTAACTCACGTGGAACATTTTAAAAACAACTTCATTCAACACTAGCTGTCTCGAATGTGTGAAAATTTATTTAATTGAGACTTTTCCTTTTTGTTTATTTTTTTGCATTTCTGTTTGTTCATTGTTTTACTTGTATGATATCAAGTTGTCCTTGATAGATTTTTCTCTTTGTTACCACATATTGCCCCTGATCAAAAGAGAACACTTATACGCAACATTCCCATGCAAAACAATGACATAAATATCCCGAGAGAAAACTCTCGAATCTGATCCAACAATTTTCTTTCCAGCCGAACTTAAAATGGACCTGATCAGGGAGAGAGAAATCAAAGAGGGCCTGGAGAGACAACTTCACGAAGAACAAAAAAAGAAAGGTTAGTGATACCCTTCCATACCTTTTGTTCGGCCGGTTCGGATTCGAATTTTTTTAATTGTTACCTCAACAGACCGTATTGTCTCCGGATAAAATGTTTCAATAACTGCGAGTAAAGGTGTAGGCATTGTGTGTGGGTCCCCCTTTTTCTACGGGACACCAGGTATTGTTTCAAACGTTTTTCAATGGGCGATTTTTACTGACGGCTTAATTAAATGGTACTTTTGTATGGCTATCGAGAGGCTGTGATCTTTTGTGGCTCCGATATACTCTCCGCGTTGGAGCGTCTTGAGAAATACTGATTGGGAGATATCGCGTTTGTTGCGAGTATATGGGACGTTGAGATCTCTAGAGAAACATTGATGTTGATTATGGACCACTTGAAAACCCCCCTGTTTCGATAGAAATGAAATATAGAGCTTTTAGAACAATAAACGATGGTTCTTCAGTCGTCATTAGCGTTTAAAAATGGTAAAAAGTGACAAAAATTAATAGAAGATTCGAATTCATGGAGAAAAGAAAAGAATATGACAAAATTAAAGTAAAAAAGAATGAGTATTATGAAAAAATTCAACACCAAAGTTGAAGGAAGATCTACAACTTTCGTATAACACTCAAAGTTCATGTGAAACATTGAAATAATCCAATTTTAATTTTTTTTTATTTTCATCCTATACAGGGTTATTCACGAGTATGACTCTATAGAATATTTTTAGGAAAGACACATGATTCAGGATTGAAATTCTAAAGGTGAGCTTCAAGTGAGAAGACCATTTTTTATTACATAAATAGATTCTCCATTGAATTCTGAGTCTTTTTGATTCCAAAAGTTTGATTTTTCCCTAGAAGATTTTCTTTAAATGAGGAAATACCAAAAAAATCTCAAAATTGAACTCTGTTAAAATACAAACCACTTCGAGGTTTTTTCATTAAAAATTCTCATTCTTGAGAATCTGTGAGAAGAAAAGCTGTTGCTTCTTTTTCGATAGCGTGATTTTCAGAATATGATACAGGAGGTCACAAATTTTTTTTCGAAGTTAGAAGTGACGAAACATCTAAAAATCGTTTTTTTTTTCAAATTGGAACCCCATTTTTTCGAAGCATTTTCAAAATTTTCCTGAATAAATAATATTAGCAAACGTCCAAAACTTTTATCCCAAAATGAATATTTTCCGAGATATTCAGGAAGAAGAAATTTATCTTCAATTTTCAAACTCAATTCTCAGGAATGCAGAAAGAAATAATTTATAATAATTTTTAATGCTTTTGAAAGAATAATCAACAGAATATGTAACAATTTCATTAGTGAAAATTCAAATTTCCCTACCATGAAAAAAAAATTCTCCAGAATCAAGAATTTGCGGAAATTATCCTAAGTTTTGAAAAATAAATAAAAACTGAACTCGTCTGAACTATAAGAAAATATTTTCTCGATAATAGAGATTCCCAGAAATTTCACTTGACCGCTTATTATTTTCCAGTAAAAAAACACATTCGGAATGAGATTGAAAATTGAGGACAAAATCGTTTTTCCTGAATATCTCGAAGAATATTCATTCTGGGATGAAAGCCTCGAACGTATGTTCCTGATATTCTTCTACGAAGATTTCGAAAATGCTTCGAAAAAATAGGGTTCCAATTTTAAAAAAGCGATTTTTTGATGTTTCGTCACTTCTTACTCTGACAAAGAATTTGTGACCTCCTCTATCATATTCTGAAAATCACACTATCGGGAAAGAAGCATCAGCCTTTTCCTCTCGAAGATTCTCAGAAATAAGAATTTTCAAAGAAAAAACCTCGAAGTTGTCTGTATTTCAACAGAGTTCAATTTTGAGATTTTTTTCATATTTCCTCATTTAAAGAGAATTTTCTCGGGAAAATTCAAACTTTTGAAATCAGAAAGACTCAGAATTCAATGGAGAATCTATTTATGCAAAAAAAAATGGGTCTTCCTTTTTGAAAAAAAAAATTGATGTCACTTGCGAAAGTCCTAGAACCTTAAAAAAATATACCATTCAATTTGTAGTTTTGCTGAATTTCGAGTAAAACCGTTTACTTCCCTCAAAAACTTACCCCCTCATAATACCTCATAACACCCGTAATTTACTTTCCTTTAATTTTTGAATTCTTACCCTTTTCGAATGGGTTTCATCTTAATCTAATTCTTTTGTTGTTTCGAAAATTCAAGACCCTGGTCTATAAATTTAATTATATTGAAAAATTGAGAAATCACTCACCTGTTTAAGGTGCTTCTTCGTGTTTCTCAGATTACTGGTGGTTTCTCCTTTTCATTCTAATACTGGCGACCACCTGAAAATAAAAAATTACCGATAAATATTTCGACAAAATAACAATGATCTTCTCCATAAAAATTGCGATCGATTTCAAGTAACAGAGACCTTAAATGCGTCACAGAATATTCCAATGCCAAAACAAACAAAATCACAAGAACAAAGCCATCTATCTCTATTAGATACTCCGTGCAAGGTTTGGTCAAAACTCTGACTCAAAATTCAAGGGCGCATCAAAAGATACTGTCTTAAACAGAAAACAATGCAAGTAGGCATTAATCTTTCAAAAACACCCCATTTAAAGATTATGCAATCACTCAGACCTTCATGTACAACTTTGACAGAATCTCCCAGGAATGAATCACTCTGAAAAGTTCTTTCGGAACTTTGAAACTACAAGATCCAAAAGGTATCTTGGTCTAAGTAAAAACAGCTTTTTCAGGGGGTGCACAATAGACCATAAGATCGAAATGGACTGAATGAAACCAAACAAGACCCTCTTATAGGACGTACAACAAAGTAAACTTTTTTTACATTGTCTCCAAAGCGGCATCCAATTCTGCGAACGAAGAAGCTATCGGTGGTAACCTTCAAGAAATCGACGAAAAGTGGAGCATGCAGATTTAATTCCGAATCAACTTCTGCGTCCATTAATATTAAATTGGCCGTAAACAGCCAAAGCAGAAAGCAATAGTCTTAGCCGTTGGCATTTCCTTAAGGTCAGTCCCACGGGGGTGAGGGGGTGGACACTGCCTTACAACCCCCGCGTTTCGAGTTCTTCGTTAAGGGTGAGTGAATCCGATGTAAGGGTTGCTATTCGGAGGTTGTATCGCTACTTTAATACTCGCTCAAGGGTCCCAGAAGAAGGGAAGACGAGCAAAACTCAAATGTAATAATCAGAGAGGGTAATTTTCTGCAATCCGATAGATCTTCCACAGTTAACAATTTCGTCTTCAGCGTATGCATTTGTATTTCTGCAATTTAATGCGTATTCAGAGTTCATTTTGAGTCGTTATTGTCAGAATGACAATTCTCGGAATATGTCGTAGTTTTTGCTCCTGAAAAAGATTCTGTTTTCTTGTGTTATAACATGTTTGGTTTATCTATGGGAGATGATTTCCTTTCATTATGGTCCCGTAGCGGTCTTCAAACATCTGAAGTGCCGAAAAATCATCACCTGGAAGGTCGTATCCGGTTTGAAAAACCCTCACGACCAGAGAGCAAGAATTTGAGGATTTTGAATTTGAATATCGAAGGAATTTCGAAAGACAAGTGTGATTACGTCTGCAAATTAGCTGATGAACATGGTATCGAAGTGATTCTTCTGCAAGAAACCCACACGGCAACAGAAAAAATCCTCGTGAAAGAGGACAGTTGAAAGGTTATGTATTCATTGATTTTTTACAAGTTTAGCTTGTTATGTTAAAAAATTATCAGTTCGTAATTTTCGACAGATTCGGAAATGGGAAATTGATGGAGTTTTTTCATTTCTTTCAAATTTTGTGACATTTCTGTCATAAATACTTATAAACCTTATTTGGCCAAGGAATCTGAATGTTGATGTTTTTTAAATTAGCAAATGCATTTCTAAAATGCATTTGATTTATTCTGAATAATCGGTTTCTTTTCTGCTTTCGTCTTTTTTCATTTCAGATAAAGAATTGTGAGTCGTTTTAGGAAGAATCTGTTTATCCGAGCCCATCGACGGATAACATGAAGATGATCATACTGATGTCTTTCAAGATTTTCCTGATATTTAATATTTTATGCTATTTTTTTACGGGGAGACAGGTTTTTTCGGCTGAGGTTTTTTCCCCTGGCTGTATAGTATCGTACGATACTAGTGATGATAGTATCGTATGATTCTATAGTATCATACGAAAAATGTTATGATACCCCGTTCTTTTTTTACCTCAGCTTAGATACTTTTTGTTTCAACATTTATTGTATTATTTTAAGTCGTTTCTGGTGAAACTCTTGAAAAGTCCGAAGGTATCGAATGTCAACGTCTCTATGGCCGTCCCAGTAATTCCACTCGGTGACACGTCGGAAAAACATCTATGCATCGTGCGAACGGGGCTTAATCGAATTAGTTGGGAGTGCGGGGAAGCGCCGTACCCATCGATGTCGGAGCGTCATAAAAAAATAATTAATCTCTTGTAATCATCAACGTAAAATAATTGCGTTTATTAAAAGAGAAATATATTGAAGTGTATCGCGGCCGTGTTTACAACGTAAATATGCAAAAACCTGCGTAATTTCACGGTCTAAAGGCCGGTTTAGTTGATTTCGAGCGAAATTCATAATAGATTTAGCACAGATGCTATAAAGTAATATGCAGATTCGGGCTATTATGATGGAAGCCTGCTTCAGCTCTCAATTACGTTGATGCCAGAGAGAATATAAGTCTACCTTCTTTTTGTTATTCAATTGTATTTGCCAACGCCATGGTCTCTGTTATTTTCGAGTCGCATGCGATGGCGATGTCACCGTGAGACACCATTCTTCAGGTGGTTCGATTTATAAATATATGTCATAGGTCGGTCCGTAACTCTATGAACAAACGTTGAGACAGTTTCCAAACTTTCCATCTTCACGCTTCAAGGAAAGCATACTATGATTATATATAGAGGCCTCACTCATACCTAATATAAGTTACAGTTGAAGTCTGTATATCAAATTCCAAGAATCTAACGACAAAGGACATAGTAACAGAAGTTGCTCAGAGATTAGGAGAATCTTGTAGGACATACTGAAATTCTCAGATTCTATTCTTCAGTACATAACGAAAGGCTAACATTGTCGGTATGACATCCTTCATTCTACTAAGAATTGTCCAGGAACCTCAAGACAAAAGGACACAGAAACAGAAGTTTCGCAGAAATTAGTTGGTATCACCGGAATTTCCATAATCCATTCTTCAGTACATCACTGAAGGCTAAAATTATTGGTGTGACATTCTTTATTGGACTTAGAATTGTCCAGAAACTTCAACAGAAAAGGACAAAAGAACTGAAGTTGCTCAGAGATTAGGAGAATTTTTCAGGACATACTGAAATTCCCAGATTCTATTCTTCAGTACATGACGAAAGGCTGAAATTGTCGTTATGACATCCTGCATTCTACTGAGAATTGTCCAGGAACCTCAAGACAAAAGGACACAGAAACAGTAATTTCTCAGAAATTAGGAGAAGTTCGTATGACATACCAGAATTCCCAGATTCTATTCTTCAGTACATAACTAAAGGCTTATATTTTCGATGTGACATTCTTCATTGGACTTAGAATTGTCCAGAAACCTCAACACAAAAGGACAAAAGAACAGAAGTTGCTCAGAGATTAGGAGAATTTTGTAGGACATAATAAAATTCTCAAATTATATTCTTCAGTATATGACGAAAGGCTAACATTGGCGGTATGACATCCTCCATTCTACTATGAATTGTCCAGGAAACTCAAGACAAAAGGACACAGAAACAGAAGTTTCTCAGAAATTAGGAGAAGTTGGTATGACTAACCGGAATTCCCAGATTCTATTCTTCAGTACATAACTGAAGGCTTATATTTTCGCTGTGACATTCTTCATTGGACTCAGAATTGTCCAGAAGCCTCAAAACGAAAGGACAAAAGAACAGAAGTTGCTCAGAAATTAGGGGAATTTTGTAGGACATACTGAAATTCTCGAATTATATTCTTCAGAGTATGACGAAAGGCTTATATTGTCGTTATGACATCCTTCATTCTACTGAAAATTGTCCAAGAACCTCAAGACAAACGGACACAGAAACAGAAGTTGCTCAGAAATTAGGAGAAGTTGGTATGATATATCGGAATTCCCACAATCTATTCTTCAGTACATTACTGGAGGTTAATACTGTCGGTGTGACATCCAACCTCGGACTAAGAATTGTCCAGAAACCTCAAGAAAAAAGGACATAGTAACAGAAGTTGCTCAGAGATTATGGGAATTTTGTAGGACATACTAAAATTTCCAAATTATATTCTTCAGTACATGACGAAAGGCTAACATTGTCGGTATGGCATCATTCATTCTACTAAGAATTGTCCAGGAATCTCAAGACAAAAGGACACAGAATCAAAAGTTGCTCAGAAATTAGGAGAAGTTGGTATGACATACCGGAATTCCCAGAATCTATTCTTTAGTACATACCTGATGGATGATATTTTAGGTGTGACATTCTTCATTGGACTTAGAATTTTCCAGAAACTTCAACACAGAAGGACAAAAAAACAGAAGTTGCTCAAAGATTAGGAGAATTTTGCAGGACATACTGAAATTCCCAGATTGTATTCTTCAGTACACGACTGAAGGCTAATATTTTCAGTGTGACATTCTTCATTGGACTCAACCTTGTCCAGAAACTTCAACACAAAAGGACAAAAGAACAGAAGTTGCTCAGAGATTAAGGGATCATGACATACGACCATTTCCAGAATCCTTGATTCAGTACATGATCAAGGGTTAACATTGGCGGTGTGACATCCCTCATTGAACTAAGAATTGTACAAGAACCTCAAGACAAAAGGACATAGAAACAGAAGTTACTCAGAGATTAGGAAAAGTTTGTAGGACATACCTATCGAAATTCCCAGAATCTATTCTTGACTACATAATCAGAGGAAAACATTGTCAGTTTAACAGCCTACAATGGACTGAGAATTGTCCAGAAGGACAATAGTAACATTCCTCGTGACCGGAAGGGCCAAGAATCCCGATTGACCTGTACATACGGCCGGACGCAAACCTCATCAGACCACGCAACATCCAATAACACCACGACCCAGAAATCTCCGGGATTTGTTTTGGGCACCCGTCAAAGCGCGCGAATTAAATCACCCCGTCGCCATTCGCAACTGTATCGGCGTTCGAATTGTCCCCCCAAAGGGTCCCGGCTTTGATGTCTGCCGCCGCTTCTAATTTTATTCACTCTCCGGCTTAACTCATTTATACAACACAAATGACCATTGGTCTCACTAAATTACTTGTCGATTGCTTTCACAAAGCCGCGCTCGGCGTAATTTAAATGTTGGCACCCTTGCGCGGACGCTTTCAAAGGAAACAAACGCCGCCCGAGGCCCGCTGCGAAAATCTTCACTTTTCACCCCTTTTCCGATTTGAATGCATACAGCGGGGACTGTTGTTCTGGCCGAAGCAATCGTCCAGGAGGCGACACGTGCGGATGACAGGTCATCGACGATTTAAACACGTTTAGGATAAAGGCGAAAGGCCACATTCGCAAACTCGATTCATGGTGTTGAAATTTTTATTTTTCCAATGGATAAAGATGTATGCGAGGTTTTTAGAAAAGAACCTTTCTGGACAAAAGCTTCCACAACGATCCTAACACTCTATTCTGGATTAATCTGGATATAGCGTTTGAAAGGAAGTGGTGCAGCTAACATTTCGAAAACAAGCATACTTGGCAAAGAAGCCTGTGGTGCCGCTACTGCTTCCAACCTCTAGGACATAGAAACAGAAGTTGCTCAGAAATAGGAAGACGTTGGTATGGCATACCGGAATTCCTAGAATCTATTCTTCGGTACATCACTGAAGGCTAATATTGTAGGTGTGATCTTCTCTTCATTGGACTAAGAATTGTCCTGGAATCTCAAGACAAAAGGACATAGATACATAAGTTGCTCAGAGATTAGGAGAATTTTGTATGTCATACCGGAATTCCTAGATTCTATTCTTCAGTACATGACGAAAGGCTAACATTGTCGGTATGGCATCCTTTATTCTACAGAGAATTGTTAAGGAACCTCAAGACAAAAGGACACAGAAACTGAAGTTGCTCAGAAATTGGGAGAAATTGGTTTGACATACCGGAATTCCCATAATCTATTCCACAGTACATGACGGAAGGCTGATATTGTCGGTGTGATATTCTTCATTGCACTTAGAATTGTCCAGAAACCTCAACATAAAACGACAAAAGAACATAAGTTGCTGAGAGATTAGGAGAATTTTGTAGGATATCCTGAAATTCCCAGAGTTTATTCTTCAGTACATGACGAAAGGCTGTATTGTCGGTATGACATCCTTCATTCTAATAAGAATTGTCCAGGAACTTCAAGACAAAAGGACACAGAAACGGAAGTTGCTCAGAAATTAGGAGAAGTTGGTATGACATACCGGAATTCCTAGAATTTATTCTTCAGTACATCACTGAAGGCTTATATTGTCGGTGTGACATCCTTCATTGGACTTAAAATTCTCCAGAAACTTCAACACGAAAGGACAAAAGAACAGAAGTTGCTCAGAGATTAGAAGAATTTTGTATGTCATACCGGAATTTATAGATTCTATTCTTCTGTACATGACGAAAGGCTAACATTGTTGGTATGCCATCCTTCATTCTAATAAGAATTGTCAAAGAACCTCAAGACAAAAGGACACATAAACAGAAGTTGCTCAGAAATTATTAGAGGTTGGTATGACATACCCAGAATCTATTCTTCAGTACATGAGTGAAGGCTTATATTGTCGATCTGACATTCTTCAGTGGACTTAGAATTGTCCAGAAAGAACACAAGTTGCTCAGAAATTAGGAGAATTTTGTAGGACATACTAAATTCCCAGAAATTCTTCAGTACGTGACGAAAGGTTAACTTTGTCGATATGCCATCTTTCATTCTACTAAGAATTGTCCAGGAACTTCAAGACAAAAAGGCACAAAAACGGAAGTTGCTTAGAAATTAGGAGAAGTGGTATGACATACCGGAATTCCCAGAATCTATTCTACAGTACATGACTGAAGGCTAATATTGTCGGTCTGACATTCTTCATTGGACTTAGAATTGTCCAGAAACACCAACAAAAAAGGACAAAAGAACATAAGTTGCTCAGAGATTAAGAGAATTTCGTAGGATATCCTGAAATTCCCAGATTCTATTCTTCAGTTAATGACGAAAGGCTAACATTGTCGGTATGGCATCCTTCATTCTACTTAGAGTTGTCCAGGAACCTCAAGACAAAAGGACACAGAAACGGATGTTGCTCAGAAATTAGGAGAAGTTCGTGTGATATACCGGAATTCCCAGAATTTATTCTTCACTACATGACTGAAGGCTAATATTGTCGGTGTGACATTTTTCATTGGACACTCTATTCAGGATTAAACTGGGTGCAGCGTTTGAAAGGAAGTAGTGCAGCTAACATTTCGAAAACAAGCATACTTGGCAAAGAAGCCAGTGGTGCAGCCAGCTTTAAAAAAAGGAAATTCCAATTTTTCCTGTATCTTTTGAGATTAGATTTTCTCAAGAGACGTTTCTGCTTTCCTCACTTGGTTGTAAGTCCAGTGAAGTAGCAGTGCAGAATTCAGTAGGTTTCAAGGCTACTAAATTCAGAGTTGATTTTTTTAATTGTAGAGGGTCGTAAATCCTCTACAATGAGAGTTAAACACACGGTGGTGTTTTAGGGTATTTATTGCGGTGTACAAAGAGAAGTTGAACTTAATGTTGCGATTACAATTGTCAGTTTATATATGAAAATTATTTGTACGATGAGGTAACTCGGCCGTGCATCGCCCTAGTTTAACTAGGTCGAGAATTATGATATGTTTAATGTGAATTAAACATTCCCTTTTTTAACCGCTAGGGAGTCCCCCTTGAGTCGCCACTGCTTCGAACCTCCAAGTCTGTCCTCCGCAAGAATAACGAGCGAGTCAACGCAGCAAGAGCGCTCTCTCACCACCTCTTATCTGATCCCCGAGGAAATAAAGCACAATGAAAATTTTTCATAACAAACGTAAACCTCGGACAATTATCATCTGCTTGTCCCGGATATCCGGATTTTTATCTGAGACGCAGGCAATAACTCAACACCCGGCCGTTTTGAATATCAAGGATGCCCCTGATGCACTAATTGTTTTCTTATCGCTATGAGCTTCTGGCAGCGCGTTTGATTAAGTGCCGACGTACTCTGTGCACTTTCTTGGGTCAGCTCTGTGTTTAATTGGCTGAAAAATTCCCTAAGTCGGAAAAATTACTTCCTCATCCTGCACTTTCAACCATGCGAATTTATATCCGATCGCAGGGAAGATACGGCAACGCAGGGAGTCCCAACAATAGTCCTGCGATGATGTATGTTCGGGAACGTGATGATTTTTTATTGCAACAACGGATTATTTTTCACGTTGCGCGCTCACAATGAGGTATTTCGTTTTAATTAAGTATCCCGCGCTTTAATTCATGAATAATTCGCGTTGAATAGTTCGCTTTGATACATTGTGCGCGAATTCTGGTTCACTTTGAGATCAGTCAGCGTTATTAGGGACTCTTATGTGGTATAGTCTTTTGGAAGAGAACGAAATTCGACTGAGGTGGTTGCCAGATTTCGGGGATATCGGAATTATTAGGATTTTTTTCGAATCAGGGAAAGTTTTGAACGAAACAAGACACATTAAATGGAAGAAAAATTCAGGATTCCATCGAATCTTATGTGAAAGAAGAGAAATGAACAATTTTCAAAATACTGAAATGCTGATAAGTGATTTAATACTTGGTATTTCCACCTCTTGCGTTAGTTACAGCTCGGCAACGACGATTCATACTCAAAATGAGTGATCTTAAAATGTTCTGATCTAATTCTTCCCAGATTTCTCCGAGTTGGATTCCTAAGTCATTAAGAGTAGCTGGATGATTTTCTGAACTTCTCAGCCTTCTATTGTGGTTGTCCCAAACCTGCTCAATCGGATTGAGATCTGGACTTCTTGCTGGCCATTCCATTCTAGAGACTTCAACCTCTTCAAGGTACTCCTAAACGATGCGCGCACGATTGGGTCTAGCATTATCGTCCTTAATATATAAATTTTCACCAACGTATAGGGCAAATGGCACTACGTGCTCTTCAAGAATGTTCCTCATGTACTTATCAGCATTCATAGCTCCATTATCAACGACCACTAGGTCTGTACAAGCAGTTAAAAATATTCCACCTCATAACATAATCGATCCTCCCCGGAAACCAGTAGTTTTCAGGAAATTGCACTGAGCATATCTTTCATGTGGACGTCTGTTTACAAGGAAACGTTGATCACAATAGTAGAGGCAAAATCTAGACTCATCTGTGAAGAGAACTCTTTCCCAATCGGATCTTTCTAATGGATATGCTCTCTCGCAAAATCCAAACGTGCCCTTCGATGGGCTGCGGTAAGAGCTTGGCCTCTTGCCGCGACACGAGGCCTTAAATCATATTCTCTGAGGCGATTTCTTATTGTCTGAGTGCTAATTTGCACCCCATGAGTTGGTCAAGCTGATTTTGGAGGAGGCGAGCGGTTGCAAACCGTTGTCTCAACGAAGAAACTCTCAAGTAACGTTCTTGAATGGCAGTTGTTACCCGTGGTCTACCCTGTCCCGGTCTTCGGACATTCATACCTGTCTTCCTGAATCGCTGCAACATTCTGGACACACTTGTATGGGAAACTCCAAACCTTTTTGCAATTCTTGTATATGTCCACCCTTCTTCTCGCAAAACTACCGCTTGAGCACATTCCTCTTCGGTCAAATTGCGTGTTTCGCGTTGCATAGCGATCGAGTGTAGAAAATCAAACGAAAGAAAAACTATTGTTCACTAGAATTGATCGAGAACAACTGATTTTAGAATGGAGTCAATACATTCAAAATCTGATGATATCATCTTTTTTATTCCTGCTGGGAAAAACGTCTTTATTGAAGAAAAACGTTGAAAGTAGACTCATATGGATGCATATTTCTGATAAAAATAATTTACATTGAGAACACCTTCAGTTGTAGAATAAATTTGAGATTTCCATAATGTACGTTAATTTTTTTGCGCAGTGTATATCATGATAATAAAACGCGTGTGTTTATTCGCATCGAAAACAATATTCCAAACGAAAACAAGCACGCATTATATTCAACCCAGTATTTACCGGTATGGGATACATTTCCAAATCGTCCATTATGACGCAACAAACGTCAAGATAAAAATTACCGTACATTCGGTCATTCGATAATAATTTGATTAGGGATTCAATCAATTCGGAACGAAAACAATGAGGGGCATACGTCGATCACCCGATTTGTGGAATTTAACCTGCACGCAGAGCAAACTAATTAATGCGATATTTAAAATTCAAATTCGCATCTACAAGTATTTTACCGCGTTTAATTGGCGAATTTTCAATGCGGCAATAATGCGCCGAACATTATTTATTATTGTAAGCGCAACCATGAATAGCTGATTGGGTGCATTGTCGACAGCGCTGGTTTATTCATCTCAAGTTGGGAACATTGCTGCGCTAGAACCGGGGTTATTATACCGTGGCGCGCATCGTGGATATCGGAGTAACTATTTCTAATTACGAATGATTGGACGAAACGCCTTCTTGGGAATTATTGAACATAAACCCACAGATTCAATTAAACGGAATTAATCTGCATGCGAAGTGCACGCGGGGAGTGAAACTATGGGTATTTATAACCGTCTAAGAACGCCGATGTGGGAATCAAGCCTCCAGAAGAATCCATCGTTCTTGACCGAGATGTTTTCCACTAACTCCAAATTCAACCTGATGTTTGGCTTTTTGACGATTTTGACCAGAGGTTTTTCAAAATTACCAATGCTTTTTGCATATCCTTGCAGATACAAGAATCCAATTAGAGCTACGGCAATATCTCTGCAAGTTCTTCGGATAGACGATGACCATATCGTTGGTATTTATATCTGTCAATATCCACTGTCCCCTGGGATATTCTTCAAGATTTCAGTATTTTTATATTGTACCTGTACCTTTTTATGTTGACGCTTATTTAAAAGTGTTAGGCTGAAGAAAGAAATGCCAACATTAACGTTCCTCACTCATCGATTTACTGATTTCCAGAGTTATATGCAGATCTAGAACTTTCTACATATACACTGTGCAAAAAAATTTGAGCACAGTATGGAAATCACAACTTTATTCTACAACTGAAGGTGTTCTCAATGATAATTATTTTTATCATAATTATGCATGCATATGTTATCCACTTTCAACGTTTTTCTTCAATGCAGATGTTTTTTCCCAGCAGGAATAAAAAAAGATATCAGATTTTGAATGTATTGACTCCATTCTGAAGTAAGTTGTTTTCGATCAATTCTAGTGATCAATTGTTTTTCTTTCGTTTAATTTTCTACACTCGATCCCTATGCAACGCAAAACACGCAATTTGACCCAAGTGGAATATACATAAGCGGTAGTTTTGTGAGAAGAAGGATGGACATACACAACAATTGCAGAAAGGTTTGGAGTTTCCCATACAAGAGTGTGCAGAATGTTGTAGCGATTCAGGGAGACAGGTATGAATGTCCGAAGACCAGGACAGGGTAGACCACGGGTAACAACTGCCATTCAAGAACGTTACTTGAGAGTATCTTCGTTGAGACAACCGTTTGCAACCGCTCGCCTCCTTCAAAATCAGCTTGAGCAAACTCATGGTGTGCAAATTATCACTCAGACAATAACAAATCGCCTAAGAGAATATGATTTAAGGCCTCGTGTCGCGGCAAGAGGCCCAGTTCTTACCCAGCCCATCGAAGGGCGCGATTGGATTTTGCGAGAGAGCATATCCTTTGGGAAGAGGCCGATTGGGAAAGAGTTCCCTCCACAGATGAGTCTAGATTCTGCCTCTGTCATTGTAATCGACGTTCCCTTGTATACAGACGTCTACAAGAAAGATATGCTCAGTGCAATTTAGTGAATACTACTGGTTTCGGGGGAGGATCGATTATGGTATGGGGTGGAACATTTTTGACTGCTCGCACAGACCTAGTGGTCGTTGATAATGGAGGTATGAATGCTGATAAGTGTATAAGAAACATTTTTGAAGAGCATGTTGTACCATTTGTCCCATACATTGGTGAAAATTTCATTTTTATGCCGATAATGCCAGACCCCATCGTGCGCGCATCGTTCAGGAGTACCTTGAAGAGGTTGAAGTCTCTCGAATGGAATGGCCAGCAAGAAGTCCAGATCTCAATCCGATTGAGCAGGTTTGGGACAACCTCAATAAAAGGCTGAGAAGTTCAGAAAATCATCCATCTACTCTTAATGACTTAGGAATCCAACTCGGGGAAATCTGGGAAGGATTAGATCAGAACATTTCAAGATCACTCATTTTGAGTATGGACCGTCGTTGCCGAGCTGTAATTAACGAAAGGCGTGGAGATTCCAAGTATTAAATCACTTATCAGCATTTCAGTATTTTAAAAATTGTTCATTTCTCTTCTTTCACATAAGATTCGGTGAAATCCTGAATTTTTCCTCCATTTAATGTGTCTTGTTTCGTTCAAAACCTTCCCGGGAGAACATAAAAAATAAGTTATGAAGTCAATTTAGAGTTAGCTTTCATTAAAATTGAGATTTTCAGAATGTGCGTTAATTTTTCTGCGCAGTGTATTTAAACGTTTTTCATAATTTTTAATCTGAAGACCTCTACGTGTCTCGCTGCATTAGTTCGACCGACTGTCGAAGCAACATGAAACATGGATGCTCTCACTTTGACACGTCCGCGTTTCGAGATAATTGCTTAACTTGGACCCCAAATAACTTTCACAATTTAGCGGAATCACCTGCTTTAGTGGCCATAACACGGTTATTTACCGTCGCGAGAAGCCGTTTCTCCCCTCGCATTCAAGTCGTCAAATGTTGGTAGGGGCCGAACTCTGGGCAATTGTCGAAACTTAATTAAATCATTTGAGGAACTTGGGCGGTTTGTTTCTACGGTCATCTAGGATTAAACGGGGATTTGGAGCTAGACCCGATCGGCAACCGCAACTGGAGACAATAATTGGGATCGATAAATTTGGGAATCAACAGGATGTGTAAGTCTTGAATGATACGATTATGAAAGGGGAGGTAGCTATGTTGGTATGTAACACTCTGTGTGGTTGCCAGAGCTGAATATACGTACTGCAACTGAAGTATAGAGATTTTGGGACCTTTTCACCCGACTAGGTGACTTGTGTCTGCACTACAAGCGCTACTGAACGCTTTCCTTGACCCTTGTGAATCTTCATGGGTTTTCTGGATTACCTCAGCAACTATTCAAGAGAACTAATAGATCTGAAAGCTAACATGCGTTATGCTTCACTGATAAGAGTGATAAAACCCTATCTCAACTAGGTGACAGAACTTCATCTGGCACTAATTCCTTAGTGCCTTCTCCTTTGTCACTGTTTTCCTCCTTAGTCTGTTGATGTATTCCCTCTGTCCTTGAGAGAAAAACGTGAACAAAAGAACATTTGAGGCATGAAACGTGTTTAATTGCGTTGAAAAAGGGAACAGAGTCGTACGAATCAATGTGAACAACGTTCACTTGAGTGAACCATTGAGCCACGCCCGATTAATTGCCGGTTATTCCTGCCTTTATTACATTTCGAGATATGAGATCGCGACCCCGTTAATTGTTACGTATTTAATTAGGGACAAAATGGCTACAAGACACGCGATATGATATGCAAGGGACGTCGTGTAGAGATAATTCATTCATGATGAAGCTTTCAACGCTCTAGGAAAATTGTCGATCGAAGGTATCGCGATTTGTATTACATCGTTTTGTCGGCGATAAGATTTCCACGTGAGATCGATAGAAGGGAACATGAACATTGTTGGTCGTTGCAACTCAACAGGAGAAAACTACACTGCGCGAAAACTGAAGGTGTTCTCAATGAAAATTATGTACATCAGAATTATGTATGCATATGTTATCCACTTTCAACGTTTTTCTTCAATACAGATGTTTTTTCCCAGCAGGAATAAATAAAGATGATATTATCAGATTTTGAATGTATTGGCTCCATTCTAAAATCAGTTGTTCTCGATCAATTCTAGAGATCAATAGTTTTTCTTTCGTTTGATTTTCTACCCTCGATCGCTATGCAACGCAAACACGCAATTTGACCCAAGAGGAATGTGCCCAAGCGGTGGTTTTTCGAGAAGAAGGATGGGCATACACAAGAATTGCAGAAAGGTTTGGAGTTTCCCATACAAATGTGTCCAGAATGTTGCAGCGATTCAGGGAGACAGGTATGAATGTCCGAAGACCAGGACAGGGTAGACCACGGGTAACAACTGCCATTCAAGAACGATACTTGAGAGTTTCTTCGTTGAGACAACGGTTTGCAATTGCTCGCCTCTTTCAAAATCAGCTTGAGCAAACTCATGGGGTTCAAATCAGCACTCAGACAATAAGAAATCGCCTCAGAGAATTTGATTTAAGGCCTCGTGCCGTGGCAAGAGGCCCAGCGCTTACCCCAGCCCATCGAAGGGCGCGTTTGGATTTTTCGAAACTTTCCCGAGAGAACATAAAAAAAAGTTATAAAGTCAATGTAGAGTTAACTTTCATTAAAATTGAGATTTTCAGAATGCGCGTTAATTTTTTTGCGCAGTGTATTTCCAGACTGTAGAATGACGTTAGGACAGAATGTCAGATTTACATAATGGCAAACAGAATAAGGCATATTGACAGAAAAGCAGAGTGGCATTGTGACATAATGACAGAAGGATATGTAGGCAACAAAACAGAATGTCTTAAGGATGGAATTCATAATGACATAGTAACCGAGCAGCGGAAGGCAGAATATCTTATTGACAGAATATATATATTCTTATGAAAAAGAGAACTAAAATAATACAATACATGTTGAAACAAAAAGTACCTAAGCTGAGGTAAAAAAAGAACGGGGTATCATAACATTCTTCGTATGCTACTATAGAATCATCCGATACTATCATCACTAGTATCATACGATACTATACAGCCAGGGGAAAAAACCACAGCCGAAAAAACCTGTCCCTCCGTAAAAAAATAACATGAAATATTAAATATCAGAAAAATCTTGAAAGACATCAGTGTGATCATCTTCATGTTATCCGTCGATGGGCTCGGATAAACAGATTCTTCCCAAAACGACTCGCAATTCTTAATCTGAAATGAAAAAAGACAAGAGCAGAAAAGAAACCGATTATTCAGAATCAATCAAATGCATTTTAGAAATGCATTTGCTATTTTAAAAAACATCAACATTCCGATTTCTCTAATGTTCGGAGGTTTATAACTATGTATGACAAAAATGTCACAACATTTGAAAGAAATGAAAAAAAACTCCATCAATTTTTCCTTTCCGAATCTGTTGAAAATTACGAACTGATAATTTTTCAACATAACAAGCTATACTTGTAAAAATACATAACTTTCAACTGTCCTCTTTCACGAGGATTTTTTTCTGTTCCTGTGTGGGTTTCTTGCAGAAGAATCACTTCGATACCATGTTCATCAGCTAATTTGGAGACGTAATCACACTTGTCTTTCGAAATTCCTTCGATATTCAAATTCAAAATCCACAAATTCTTGCTCTCTGGTCGTGAGGGTTTTTTAAACCGGATATGACCTTCCAGGTGATGATTTTTTCGGCACTTCAGATGTTTGAAGACCGCTACGGGACCCCAATGAAAGGCAATCATCTCCCATGGATAAACCAAACATGTTATAACACAAGAAAACAGAATATTCTTCAGGACCAAAAACTACGACATATTCCGAGAATGTCATTCTGACATAAATATATAACGACAGAATGACTTTTTGACATAGAAAAGAAGCAGCAAAAGCTTGCAATTCGGCAATCCTTCGAAACCTCGCTGAACCGAGGACAAGATCAATTCCAATTTGCACGTGAAGAACGGAAAGCCCCGAATAGGAGTAATTTTAAAATTCAAATTACAATTTTTCATCCCCTGACCGAGGCTAGAGGGGTGGGGAGAACGCGGCCTCGGAAATATGAAAAATTCAAGGCTCCATCCGACTGTGAAACTTACGTACTCCGGAAAAATTAAATCGCCGATGGAAAAATTATATTTATCTGAAAGACCTGTTTTTATTCGGGAAAGCCGGCGAGAATAAGATTACTCGCGGTCCATTGAAAAAAAATTGCCCCGCGGCCGACGTAGAAGGGTCGAGAGCGCGCGTATTTCATTTTCATAATTGTGGCAGCTTGGATGGATGATGGAAAAGGAATTATTTCGTTTTTCGAAGGGAGGGCCGGAGGGAAAACAGTCCCGAGTGTGGTCGACCGGAAAATGGACGTCAATATCGGACCCCTTCGGAATCGCACTGTATAAAACGATGGTAAATATCGCGTTGGACATGATTTAGTCTCGACTTCTTCGCCGTGTGAAAGAATTTTTTATTGGCTGTCTTGATAACGCGAGGAAAGTTGCTACTCTAAAGGAACCAAAAAGAAATCTAAAAGAAATGAAATGCAGGAACAATTTTGTAGGATTAAATTAGATGAAGTAGAAAAATCGAAGTCGGATGGAGCCTTGAGTTTGTTCCGAAGCTTCTTTTATCATTCTGTCGTTTTGTCATCATATAGAATATAACATTACTAGCCAGGTGAGAGGATTTTACTGGCGAATGGGGCCAGTAAAAGCCGTTACCTTGCGTGTATTGTTTTATATTTTATTTGTTTCTCATCTGTGAAAGGGTTAGATAAATTCCAAGAAAATCTCAATGATTTGTCGCAAATGTCGTAAGCTATGGAAGCGTTGCCATGAACATGTCTGTTTATTTTTCTTTACATTTGTTTTGACGAAAGCGAAAATGAATGTACCAAAAGAAATTATTGAGGCAGCTAGCAGTGTTGCATCAAGTTTATTACCTGCAAGGTACGAGCGAGAATACGACGACTTCAAAAAGTGGCAAAACAAAAATAGTGTGACTGGGGTAACTGAAGATGTTTTGTTGGTCTACTTGAATCAACTATCAGCTAGATTCAGCCCTGATACTTTATTGGCAAAATGGTCTATGCTGAAAAGCTGCTTGGAAATGAAGGAAAATGCCTCTGATAGCAGGTTTGTTTTCTTTAAAAAAAATATTGAAAAATATGACGTCTAGTTGTCATTTGTAGATTTCAAACAAAGGGCTAAGGTATTAAGTAAAGAAGAGGCTGAACAATTTCTTTTTCATGCTCCTGATGACGAGTGGTTGCTGGCGAAAATTGTAACAATATTTGGGATTTTTGGATGTTGTCGATGTGACGAAATTCTCTCCTCAAACATGAATGATGTAGAAGATATGGAAAAATACGTTATTGTGACAAACAAACAAGAAGATTCATCATAACCGATGATGGCTGCAGCTTCAAGCCCTGCATGTTATACAGAAAATATGTAAATCTTCGGCCTCCTGGAACAAAAAGCCTAATATTTTTTTGACATAGCGACATGGAACGTGCATTTCCCTTAATGCTGGCCAGCACACTATTGGTGGTGTCCCAAAGCAAATAGCGAAACATTTAGGTTTAAAAGACCCAGAGTTATACACCGGCCACTCTTTTCGCAGAACTGGAGCCACTATGGTTGCGGATTCGGGTGGAGATATTTTAGCACTAAAGCGTGCAGGAGGGTGGAAGAGCACCGAAATTGCGATGAGTTATGTCCATGATTCGGTCAACAAAAAAACTGAAATGTCTAGCAAATTATTTGGTAGTAAGGAGAGTACAAATGTTCTACAGTCCTCGAGTTCAGCAGTTGCTGAGTCAACATATGGTTCATCATCATCAGTATCAACTCTTTCATCATCAAAAATCTGTGTTACTGGAAATAACAATTGTACCATGATTTTCAACATATATGACGATAAAACAAAATTTTCTAATGTAAATGATACGACTATCTTGTAAAAATTTTGCAAGTTAACTGTCAGTTTTACAAGTTAGTTACTTGATAAAATAAACTTTCTTGGTTTATATTTTGTTTTTGGGAACTGACGCTTACAAATGAGAAACAAATAAAATGATTTTACAGCGATTTTCTCGAAGATTATATCCTCTTCAAAACGATTGAATACGATATCCGTAACTCTTGTGGAGCAATAATTCATTTCTTCGGCCTATCGTCGAAAGAATGATTCCAAAGATTAACATGCTGTATATCCCGCAAAAAATACCAGGCATACTCCGACCGTTCCTTGGGATACTGGGAGTCGGGGAAAGGGGAAGAAACCCACGCATACCCTCCCCAAGGCTGTCAACAGACATCGGTTTGGTGGTCATTGAAATCGAATTTACGAGTTATATATTGGAGAGTGGTTTTTTCTTCCTTCCCTAGGATACGTCGTATATTATTTTCGAATTTGTCACAAACGTATGCCGTCGGAATATTTTCCATTCGGATAGAAATTGAAATGGGGTTTTTTCCCGGTCGAGATGCGAGAGGAGATCTTCATAAATTTGGTTATTTCGACGGGTGGACACTTTTTTACGGTTCTCATCTTTAGGGGGGAGGGTAACCTCTATTTAACACCCGGTTGGTCAGAAATTTCACCTTCGAAGTCTTCAGTTCAGATTTAAACCCTGTTATATACAGGGTGATTGTTTCCAGACGAGCCACCCCGTATATTTCTAATCCCAAGGTGATCGAAAAATTTCGGGAAATTGAGAAAAAACAAACACCCTGTATATTGATGAACTAGGTTGAACAATTAATACTTAACAACCTCTCATTCAGAAGTTGAAAGAAATACTCAATAAAATGCCTGACTTCTTTTCGAAAAGTAAGTTACTTTCATCAAAAGGTAAGAGACTAAGAGACATGTAAAAAAAATTGAGGCGTAATCTGAACCATTAATTGTACTTGTAATTATTCACTCTTCATTTATGTAACTAATCCTATTACAATAATCTCCACATGACCTCAGATCCTCTCGATTTTCAAATAAAATCAATTCAAATTCCGCAATCTGTCAAATTTCGTAAGTCATATAAACTGCCAAGATGCAATACGAAAGTCATTTATTTGTTTCTCATTTGTAAACGTCAGTTTCCAAAAACACAATATTAATCAAGAAAGTTTATTTTATCAAGTCACTAACTCGTAAAACTGACAGTTAACGTGCAAAATTTTCACAAGTTAGTAGTATTATTTACATTAAAAAATTTCGTTTTATCGTCATATATGTTGAAAATCATGGTACAATTGTTATTTCCAGTAACACAGATTTTTGATGATGAAAGTGTTGATACTGATGATGATGAAAACACTGTTGACTAAGAAACTGCTGAACTCGAGGACTGCAGAACATTTGTACTCTCCTTACTTCCAAATAATCTGCTAAACATTTCGATTTTTTTTGTTGACCGAATCATCGACATAACTCATCGCAATTTCGGTGCTATTCCACCCTCCTGCACGCTTTAGTGCTAAAATATCTCCACCCGAATCCGCAACCATAGTGGCTCAAATTCTGCGAAAAGAGTGGCCGGTGTATAACTCTGGGTCTTTTAAACCTAAATGTTTCGCTATTTGCTTTGGGACACCACCAATAGTGTGCTGGCCAGCATTAAGGGAAATGAATTTTCTATGTCGGTATGTCAAAAAAAATCTTAGGCTTTCTGCTCCAGGAGAGCGAAAATTTACATATTTTCTGTATAACATGCAGTGCTTGAAGCTGCAGCCATCATCGGTTGTGGTGAATCTTCTTGTTGTTAAATTTTTTGTTTTCCGCAATGTCACAATAACGTATTCTTCCATATCTTCTACATCATTCATGTTCAAGGAGAGAATTTCGTCACATCGACAACATCCAAAAATCCCAAATGTTGTTACAATTTCCGCCAGCAACCACTGGTCATCAGGAGCATGTAAAAGAAATTGTTCAGCCTCTTCTTTACTTAATACCTTGACCTTTTTTGGCGTATAACGCTCATTTTTTCGTTTCAGAAACGCTATTACCTTTTGAAATCTGCAAATGACAACTAAACGTCATATTTTTCAATAAATTTTTATAAATGGGAAACAAATAAAATATAAAACAATACACGCAAGGTAACGGGTTTTACTGGCTCAAGGAGGTAACTGACTCTCCTGCGGCTAGTCAGTTATATCCTCCATTCTCCAGTAAAAACCCTCTTACCTTGCTAGTAATGTCATATACTATTTTCGGGGATGTGGACAGAATGTAGAATTGTTGTCTTCTGAATTTTGTTCACTATTTCGCCGACGTTTCGAGAACAATAGAACTTGAATATTCTCCAGGTTATCATTGTTGAATTCTTTGTTTTTTATACTAATTTCATATAATAATTATTCAGTGGAATATACGGTCATAAACTGATTATTCTACTAGTACTTAGTAATTTCTACGTACTCTTCCCAATTCCCATTTATATTGTTATTTATTTCAGGGATATTTATTATTCCTGTTTCTTGTGATACTCTTTGGAGATTTTAACGTTTTCTTCAGTCGTTTACTCTTCACTTCTTCCTTTCTGACTCGATTATTTTTCTAATGAGCCAGTCCAGTTTTTTAGCCGGTCTTATTCAATTTAAAAACGAATCCTACTCATTACAGAACCCCTAGCGATAGACTCGAAGCCCGAGGCCTTTTTGCGCTCAACGACCCGATTCAATTTCAAATTGAAAACGGCGCATCCCATACGCACTGAACAGTCCGCGACGGCTACTCGAGATCAGCAGTAAATCCTGCTGACAATCGCGATTCCTGCTAGAGACCCCTCGCATTCAAACGGACGCAGGATCTTATCGCCTGGGACATTTTAAAGCGTCACCGAGATAGCGGCGACGTAATATGAAAATATTAAAAATCCTGCGGAGGAAAAATCCTGCTGAAATCCATTCGAATGCCGTATTAAGGCGTATTAACGTGGAGACCGTTTGACAGCTGAATGCGCGGACGGCTTTAGCCGCACGGGGTTGTTGAGTCGCCCTCAATATCCAGAAATTCATATTCAGAGCTCGTATTCGCCAATTATCAGGCGGTGCGTTTGTCTCGTATTTGTACGTTGTGAATGGTGAGTTATGGACGTTACAGATCTCGCTAATTGACGGTTTTCGTCAAAAGTGGGATTCTGGCTTTATCTGGATGAGGGTTTCTTCTGAGAGTGTTAGTTTGCTAGAAAAACATATAATCCTCGTCAATAAATTCCGGACAGGCAAAATTTTTGTCAAATTCAACACTCTGTATCTTTTTTCGTGGTTCTCCGATTTTGTTGAAAGTTTTACCAGGTATAGTATTGGGTCTTGTTATATCAACCTGAAATTTACTTTGCGAAAATACCTGTAGTTCATCCGTTATACAGGGTGAAACCAAACCTTGTTTTATACCCTTCATTTCTAAACACCCTGTGGTGAATTTGAGGCGGAAAATTTTATATCATTCAGTTTTAATTTGAAGTGTGAACCTTTCTTATCAAAATGATTTTCGATTTACGTCAGTATCTGCTTTAAACAAAAAGATACACATTTTCAAAGAAAGTGTTGCATTTTTTCATGCATTTATCGACTAGTAAACATAAACAAACATCTGAAAATGAATAGCGTGTATTTCCACCTCGCTTTCTCATCACTTTTACCATACGACCTGGCATACTTTTAATGCATTTACGAATTGCTTCTGGGGGAAGCAACAATTTTTGTTAATGTTGTAACAGAATACTTCGAAGAGGCGAATATTCAACGACTCGTGTGACCAGCCAGAAGGCCGGATTTAAATCCAATTGAACATGTATGGGATATGCTAGGTAGACATGTTCGAAATCGGCAGCCCAACACCTTGCCCGATTTACGAACAGCCCTTCTTGAAGAACGGGAAAATATCCCCCAGAAGCAATTCGGAAATGCATTGAAAGTATTCCAGGTCGCAGGTCGTATGGTAAAAATGATGAGAAAGCGAGGTGGAAATACACGCTATTAATTTTCAGATATTTGTTAATGCTTACTAGTCGATAAGGTATTGTATTTTAAATTGTTATAAAAATTGAAAAAATGCAACACTTTCTTTGAAAATGTGTATCTTTTTTTTAAAGCAGGTACTGACGTAAATCAAGAAACATTTTGTTAAGAAAGAGTCATACTTGAATTAAAACTGAATGATGTCAAATCTTCCGCCTCAAATTCACCACAGGGTGTTTAGAAATGAAGGGTATAAAATAAGGTTTTGTTCCACCCTGTATAACGGATGAACTACAGGTATTTTCGCAAAGAAAATTTCAGGTTAGTATAAAGAGACCCAATACTATACCTGGTGAAAATTTCAACAAAATCGGAGAACCACGAAAAAAAATACAGGCTGTTGAATTTGACAAAATTTTGCCTGTACGGAATTTATTGACGGGGAGTGTATATGATTCAGAAGACTTAAAAAAAGCCACCAAACATCTTTCAGGGGAGCACTAGAAATTTGAGAGGATGACTGAAATGTTTTCTGAGAGATCCCGAGAATGTTTGAACGATTGCCAAAAATTTGGAGGATCACTGGAAATTTTTGGAGGATCACAAAATTTTTTTCTTGAGGATCGAGAAGAATGTTGGGGATCACTTAAATTCTTGGAGGATTGTTGAAAGTTTTTTGGAAGATGTCGTGTTTTTGACGGTAATTCTTGTAGAATCACTAACATTTTTTCGGTGGATACTAGAACTATCTTTTATGGATTCACTATCTTTTATGGAAAACTTTTGAAGGATCGAAAGAACTTTTAAGGGTTCAATTAAATTTTTGGAGGATTGTTGAAATTCTATGGAGGATAACTCAAATCTTCGAATGATCAATAAATTCAGTTCGGAAAATCATTAGAACTTTCGGAGGATCTCAATCATTTCTGGAGAATCGCCAAATTTTTGTTGATTTCTTGAATTTTACTAGGACCACTGAATATTTCTGGAGATTGACTCAAATTTTTCTAGGATCACTGAAATTTTTTCGGAAGGTCACTAAAATTTCCTCTGGGGATCAATAAAATTTTTAGGGTTTTCTTGATGTTACTGGATGTGATCTTTTTTCTGGGGTCATATGACAAGAACGTTTGAGACTGTCAAATTTGTTCAGGAATATAAAGGTGGTGAATCACCCTGTACGTATCTCTGCAGGAATCGAAGCAACCCAACGTAGGCCTCCAATTTCCCGCATTCTATTGACACTCCCGTTAATTAGGATCGGAATCGGAAGCGAGACCGATCTTATAATATTATGGGAGCAAACACAAAGCGGAGAACTGTCCCCCAATTTTTCTTCGGGATCGAATTAATGCCGCGCAGTAAGACTCTAAATTAAAACCGAATATTTACCCAGTTCCGGGATCTACCTGCTCCTTCGATAATGGCGCTCCGAACGCAACCGTCATCTACTCAATTCCAAAGTCCATTCTGATGAATTTCCACCCTTCTTAATTACAGTCCGGAAAATGAAAACGCTGTACAACTTCGGCCCTAATTCCACTGTTGTAAGGGCTCCCTTTTCCCTCTAATCCTCAATCGCGGAACGGTCTTTACGTTTCTTTCATCCGTTTGGTTCATATTTGCCGCTCCTGATAATGCCCGTTTTATTGTTGGGCACGCGACAGAGGATTCCAGCAGGAATACAGCAGGAATCAAATAGAAACAGCGAGAATCGTGCGGAGACGTCGATTGTTGAAAAGAAACGATCAAATGTCCATTTCACAGTAGGAAATTTTCAGGAATTCAGCAGGAGTTCAACAGGAATCGAATTGAAATATCGAGAATTGTTATAAGACGTCTATTGTCCAAAGGAAATGATCAGTTGTCGAATTCGCTGCAGGAATTTTGCAGGAATCCAGCAGGAATTCAACAGGAAGCAAATCGAATCGAGAGAAAAGGATCAATTATCGATCTCGCAGCAGGAACTATGCAGGAATCCTGCAGGAACTCAGCAGGAATCGAATTGAAACATCGAGAATTGTTATAAAACGTCTTTTTTTTCAAAGAAAATATTTATATGTTGATTTCTCAGCAGGAATTTTGTGGGAACCCCGCAGGAATTTGCAGGAATCGAATCCCAAATATTGTCATAATTTTCGCCAGCAACTACTGGTCATCAGGAGCATGTAAAAGAAATTGTTCAGCCTGCTCTTTACTTAATACCTTGGCCTTTTTTGGCGTATTTTTTCGTTTCAGAAACGTTATTACCTTTCGAATTTTGCAAAAGACAACTAAACGTCATATTTTTCAATAAATTTTTTAAGGAAAGCAAATCTGCGAACAGGGGCATTTTCTTTCATTTCCAAGCAACTTTTCAGCATAGACCATTTTGCCCATAGAGTATCAAGCTGAATCTAGCTGATAGTTGATTCAAGTAGAACAACAAAACATCTTCAGTTACCTCAATCACACTATTTTTGTTTTGCCACTTTTTGAAGTCGTCGTATTCCCGCTCGTACCTTGAAGCTGATTTTGCAGGTAATAAACTTGATGCTACACTGCTGGCTGCCTCAATAATTTCTTTTGGTACAATAATTTTCGCTTTCGCCAAAACAAATGTAAAGAAAAATAAACAGACATGTTCATGTCAACGCTTCCATAGCTTACGACATTTGCGACAAATTATTGAGATTTTTTTGGAATTTATCTAACCTTTTTACAAATGAGAAACAAATAAAATAAACAACAATGCGAGAATCGTACGAAGACGTCGATTGTTGAAATAAAACGGTCAAATGTCCTTTTCACAGCAGGAAGTTTGCAGGAATTCGGCAGGAAACCAGCAGGAATCGAATTGAAACATCGAGAATTGTTATAAAACGTCTTTTTTTGAAGGGAATCTTTATATGTTGATTTCTTTGCAGGAATTTTGTGGGAATTTGCAGGAATCGAATCGAATCAGCAGAATTCGCTAAAAAACGTCAATGGTTGGAAGAAGAGGATCAAGTATTGATCTCGCAGCAGGAATCCAGCAGGAATACAAAAATAATCCCGTACACATGAATAAATATGATATTTCCGTCTCTATTTCGCCGAAAGCGTTTCGGACATGCCCTTTTACCCCCAATTACGCCAGAATGCCGGGTTGTCGAAGTGGTTATAACAGCCGGAGACCGAAAGGGTTGCGGGGTTGCGAACGAATTTGACGTGTGAGGAACTTTGGGAATGTTGCTCATGTCGCATCGCTCGCGAAACGTCTTACTGAACCTCTTCGCAGTTATGGAATGCCTATGAGACTCGGCTCTGGGAATGTGTTGATGACATATTTGTCCCCCCCGTGTTGAATTTATGTCGGTTGCAACAGCCGAGGCCCCGGGCCCTTTTCCTGTTCGTTTCGACGGATCTGAACAATGCCTGAAGTTCCTTCAGCGATGTTCCAAACCGCGATGTCTGTACGGACAGATGTCTCATTTTCGATGCCACGAACAATTTATCATTTCAACAAAATGATAAGAAGCTATGAAGTCGAGATCAAATTATGCAGGAAAACCTACAAAGCTCAAGAGTGCTCAACATCCTAGTTCTTAAGGTTGTTGTTCTTGGACACCCACTAAAGATCCATACAGTCCAATTCGAAGCATAGGAAGTTCATTCGTGGTTGAGGTTCCTCAGGGATAGCTCTTAGGCCCGCTTATATTCCATATAAACTTACCGGATTCACTAGAAATCAGGAGCAAAAAAGCAAGTATACACTTTGGATGAACGAAACTGATTGAAGAACTGGGAAATATTACGACAAATGGCCAAAGGATCGCATGGAGTGAGCAAGCGAAATATCTGGAGGGTCTAAGTACATCAAGAGCAAAAATTCAACAATCAAATGAAAGAAAATAGGAAAAAAAGACAACTACAGGGATTTTTTTGTTAACCACATTGTCAAAAAGTTTCAAAAATCCCCTAAAATTATGATCTCTAGGAAAAATTTCAGTCATCACCCTTAAGTTTTAGTAATCCACCGAAAAAATTTTAGTGATCCCACAAAAAATTTAAATCATCCTCCAAAAACTGCAGAAATCCCCAAACAAAACCTCCAAGAATTCAAGTTATCTCCCAATATTTTCTTCGATTTATCCTCCGAAAATTAAAGTAATCGTCCTAAATTTTGGCGATATTTCAAACTTTACTGTGATCCTTCAGAAAAAATTTCAGTTATCCTCCGAAATTTCTAGTGATACTCATGAAAAAATTTTAGTGATCCCACAAAAATTATCTTCGAAAACACAAGATCTTCCAAAAAACTTCAAACAATTCTGCAAAAATTTAAGTGATCCCCTCACATTCTTCTCGATCCTCCAGAAAAAAAAAATTGTGATCCTCCGAAAATTTAAGTGATCCTCCAAATTTTTGGCAATCTTTCAAACATTCTCGTAATCCTTCAGAAAATATTTCAGTCATCCTCCCAAATTTCTAGTGATCCCCCTGAAAAAATTAAGCGATCCACCAGAATTTTAGTTACAAAACTTTTCGTGATCTTATAGAGGAATATTGTTGATTTTCCAAGGGAAAGTTTTAGTGGAACTAAAAAATTAAAGTGATCCTCCAGAAATTCAAGAGATCTAACAAAATTTAAGCGATTTTCCAGAAATGATTGAGATTTTCCGAAAATTCTAATGATCCACCGAACTGAAATTTAGTGATCATCCGAAGATTTAAGTTATCCTCCAAAAAATTTCAACAATTCTCTGAAAAATTAATTGAACCCTTAAAAGTTCTTCTAATCCTTCAAAAAATTTTGTTATCCCCAAAAGAAAGTTTCAGTATCCACCGAAAAAATTTTAGTGATTCTGCAAAAATTTAAGTCAACCTCTTGAAAATTTCAGAGATCCTCCAGAAGTGTTTGACCATCCTTCAAAAATTCAAGTGATTCTGCAAAATTCTTTTCGATTCTTCAAAAACTGTTTTAATCCCCCAGAAAAAATTTAAGTGATTCTCCAAATATTTCAACATTCTTCCAAATATTCAATGGATCCTCCAGAAGTCTTTTCGATTCTTAAAAAAAATGTGTGTTAATCTAGAAGAAACTTAAGTCACGTCCCGAAAATTTTCAGTAATCCATCAAAAAAATGCTAGTGATCCTACAGAAATTCAAGTCATCCTTCAAAAATTCCAGAGATCCTCCAAACGTTTAAGTGATCCTCCAAAATTTTGGTGGACATTCAAACATTTTTGTGATCCTTCAGTAAACATTTTAGTGACCCTACAAAGATCCGAGTGATCTGCCGAAAAAATTTAGTGATCATCCAAAAATTTAAGTGACTCATCATAATTTCCTCGCAAATTCCGTCGTTTCATTCTTTCGCCCACTCTTATCTCTACTCTACCGAACTAGACAACACCGAAGAAACACCATCCATCAACCTAATGGTTTCCCTCGCAGACATCTGCAACGGACAACATTATAAATCCACTTTTGATCGTCGCCGATTCGCGCCCCCCGAACGAAATGAAACAAAACGACGTCGTCCTCGGGGTGCGGGAGGGCCGAAAAAACGCACAACAAACACAGAAAGGCCTGTCGAACATCGAGCGACGCATTATTTCTGACGCGCGACGTCTCCGATTTGACACCGGCCGATGCCGTTTCGAATGCAGTTAATGGTTTCTTGTTGACGAGGATCGAATTTCGGCGGTGGCGCGTGATTTTCTGCCGTTCCCCCCGCGCTGGATCGAAGTGGGACGCGGAAATGTTGCACGGTTTCGATTTTGATTAGGTTCGAAGACGGAAAGATGGGTTTGACGCGTGTGTTTGCTCGATATGAATCATTGTTTGGTTCTAGAGACCGAAGAAATGAAATATTGCTCGTTTTGATGAGCAATTAGAATGCAAAGTTGACTAGGAAGCCTTCCAGAATCTTGAAAAATTTAAGTGATACTGCAAAAAATCTCAGCGATCCTCCAGAAACTTGAGTGATCCTTCAGAAAATTTCTGCGATCCTACAAAAACTCAAGTGATTCTCCAAAAAAAATGAGAGCCATTCTCCAGAAACTTTAGTGATCCTCCAAAAATTTCAGCGATCCTCTGAAAGCTTGAGTAATCCTCCAAAAAGTTGAATGCCCCCCAGAAAATTCTAGCGATCCTACAAAAACTCAAGTGATTCTCCAAAAAATGAGAGCCATTCTCCAGAAACTTGGGCGATTCTCTAAAAACTTGGGTGATCTTCTGAAAACTTGAGTGATCCCCAAAAACTTGAGTGATTCTCCAGGAAACTCTAGTGATCCTACAAAAACACAAGTGATTCTCCTTAAAATGAAAGCCATTCTCCAGAAACTTGAATGATCATCCAAAATTTTCAGCGTTCCTCTAAAATCTTGGGTGAACCTGCAGAAACTTGAGTGATCCTCCATAAAAATTCAGCGATCCTACAAAAACTCAAGTGATTCTCCAAAAAATGAGAGCCATCCTCCAAAATGTTCAGCGTTCCTCCAAAAACTTGAGTGAACCTGAAAAAACTTGAAAGTTCCTCCAGAAAATTTCAGCGATCCTACAAAAACTCAAGTGATTTTCCAAAAATCCTCTGAAAACTTGAGTTATCCTCCAAATACTTGAATGATCCTCCAGAAAATTTCGACGATCCTACGAAAACTCAAGTGATTCTCCGAAAAATTAAAGTCATTCTCCAGAAACTTGAGTGGTACTTCAAAATTTTTCCTCAATCCTCTGAAAACTTGAGTAATCCTCCAAAAAGTTGAATGATCCTCCAGAAAATTCCAAAGATCCTACAAAAACTCAAGTGATTCACCAAAAAATGAAAGTCATCTTCCAGAAACTTTAGTGATGCTCCAGAGTTTTCAGGGATCTTCTGAAACCTTTAGTGAATCTCCAAAAAATTTGATCGATCCTCCAGAATTTTAGTTTTAAAACTTTTTGAGATCCTCCAGAGAAATGTAAAAATTCGAGTGATACTAAAAAATCCAAGTGATCCTCAAGAAATTCAAGGGTTTGCAATCAAATTTTGGCGATTCCCAAGAAATCAATGAGATCCTCCGAAAGTTCTAATGATCTACCGAACTGAAATTAAGTGATCATCCGAAGATTTATCCTCCAAAAAATTTCAACAATCCTTCGAAAATTCAATTGATCATTTAAAATTTCTTCGAACCTTCAAAAATTTTTTGTGATTCAAAAAGAAAGTTCTAGTATCCACCGAAAAAATTTTAGTGATTCTACAAAAATTTTAGTCAACCTCCAAAAAATTTTAGAGATCCTCCGGCAGATTTCAACAATCCTTCAAAAATTCAAGTGATTCTGCAACATTCTTTTCGATTTTCAAAAATTTTTGTGATTCCTCAGGAAAAATTTAAGTGATCGTCCAGAAGTCTTTTCGAATCTTGAAAAAATGTTGTGTTACCCTAGAAGAAAATTCAGTCATCTCCCGAAAGTTTTCAGTGATCCATCAAAAAAATGATCGTACAAAAATTTGAGTCTTTCCCTAAAATATTCCAGAGATCCCCCAAATATTTGAGTGATCCTCCAAAATTTTGGTGATCACTCAAACATTTTTGTGACCCCGGAAAAATTCGAAAGATTCTAAAAAATCCAGAAATTCAAATGATCTAATCAAATTTCGCCGATTCCCCAGAAATCATTGAGATCCTCCGAAAGTTTTAATGATCTACCGAAAAATTTTAGTGATCCTCCAAAGATTTGAGAAATCCTCCAAAAAAATTCAACAATCCTCCAAAAATTTGATTGATCCTCCAGAAGTTTTCCTCTACAGAAGAAATTTCGGTCATCTCCCAAAAAATCTGGTAATCCACCGAAAAAAATGTAGTGATCCTACAAATTTAGGCTACCCAAAAAAAAAATTCCAGAGATCCTCCAAAAATTTCAACAGTCGTCCAAAAATTTAAGTGATCTTTCAACCATGTTTGTGATCCTCCTAAAAAAATTCAAATTTCCCTCAAAAAATTCCACAGATCCTCCAAAATTCTAGCGATCATTCAAAGTTTTCGTGATCCTTCAGAAAAAATGTCAGTTATCCTCCGAAATTTCCAGTAATTCCCCTTGAAACAACAATCCTACAAACATCTAGGGGATCCTCCAAAAATTCAAGCGACCATATGAATATTTAAGTGGCCTTCACACATGAATTGAGAGCAAAATTTTCCTTAATAAAAATTATTTTCGTTATAATTCTGTAGAAGACTCAGTAAAGTTAATATGAACCCCTCTGAAACCTTAAAAAAAAGGATTTTTCTAGTAACTGGATAAGTCCACAATTCAACAGTTCTCATCCAGTAGGACTCCACCAAATCCCGATCCCAGATAAAGACGAACAATTCCTCGTCCATAAAATTTTCATTTCTTCCAATATCCCTCCTCAAAGTAGTCGCATTGTTCCCGATCACAATAAGAAGAAATTTATGAATGGGTCTTATACCTTTTCTGAAGAATCCGGCTTCGACTTCGATTTGCATATTATATGTACCATATCGACCTGGGTTCCACAGAAAACTGCGAGTATTAAGGGATATTCATCATTGCAAGGAGGAATATATAAAAGGTAATTCTTTTCGTTATTAAATCGGGGACTTGCCGAAACCTTTTGTGTGTTCGTATGAATTCAGGGAATTATTTGCTGGTCTTTGTCGGATTTTGAAATTCAGATCCACGAGAACTCTGTGTGTCTTTTTCATAGGCTTGTAGCTTAATGAATGTTTTGAAATTATAATAACTGTCGACACTATAAGCGTTCATTTCTCGATAATCACCAACGAAAAGACCTAATTATAATAATTCCCACCTTCCCTACCCTAACAATTAATTTCACACTGTATTGAATACGGCGATAAAAATTCGAAATCAAATTTCCTGTGAAAGAAGGGTTAACTGAAAAATCTGAATTGGGTACGTTAAATGAAAGTTCGGAGCAGGTGTTAACAGAAAGTTTGGACGATTTAACAATGCAGTCGATGCAGTATATTCACAACTTTTAAACTTTGTCAAGGGACAATTTGAAAATCAGGCACACATTTGAGCAGATAAAATTTTTTTGAAGATTTAAAAACTCATCTCTATCCTAGAAATGTTTCAAATGGTATCATATTCTTTTTTAGGTGAACATTGTTTTTCTGTTTATTTGAATTTTTTTATGATTCTCTCAAAATATAAAAGAGTCTACTGATAATAACCATCATTTACAAATACCGAATGTTTCACAACAGCATAAATTAGAAAGTAAATCAACTTTCCAAGGAAAGTGGACTTCAAATCTATAAAATTGAAAAAGTATTAAATCATAATGACAAAAAAAATTCAATTATTTGTGTATACTTCAGGCTGAAGCGAACACCACTAAAACAAACACACTTAAGGAGAAAAATGACATAATGTGCTACAATTCGATCTCTTCTAATATTATGAATTTCCTTCATTTCAAGTTCCTATTCAGGTATTTTCTTTTATGTTGATACATTTTTATTCAGATAACTGGTTTTGTGTTAGTTTATTTTTCTATGTTCTTCATTTTAATTTCCTTTCATGTCTCGCATTAATTCGATTTTGTTTCTTCAATTTTGTTATTATCTTTCATGAATTTGTGGAGCCAGTGAACTTGAGTTGTCCTCAAAAAACTTGAATGATCTTCCAGAAAATTTCAGGGATCCTACAAAAACTCAAGTGATCCTCCAAAAAATAAAAGCCATCCTTCAGAAATTTTAGTGATTCTCCAAAATTTCCAGCGATCTTCTGAAAACTTGAGTAATCCTCCAAAAACTTGAGAATGATTCTCCAGAAAATTTGAGCAATCCTACAAAAACTCAAGTGATTCTCCGAAAAAATGAGCGCCATCCTTCAGAAACTCTAGTAATCCTCCAAAATTTTCAGCGATCCTCTGAAAACTTAAGTTATCCTGCTTAAACTTTAGTGAACCTCCAGAAAATTTTACCAATTCTCCAGAATTTCAGTTTTAAAACTTCTTGTGATCCTCCAAAGAAATGTTAGTGATTTTACCCCGGAAAAATTCTAGTAGATACTAAAAAATTTAAGTGATCTAATCAAATTTTGGCGATTCTCCAGAAATCATTGAGATCTTCCCAAAGTTCTAAGGATCTACCGAAAAAATTAAGTAATCCTCTAAAGATTTGAGAAATCCTCCATAAAAAATCAACAATCCTCCAAAAATTTGATTGATCCTCCAGAAATTTTTCCCTCCAGAAGAAATTTTGGTGATCTCCCGAATTTTGTTATCATCTTTCATGAATTTGCGCAGCCATATAATTATTGTTCTCTCCTATAAGAACCGAAATTTTTCCATATTCCTCTCATTTTTTCTCTTGCTTCCATCAGACTTCTCGCTTCAAATTGATACTCTTTTTCTTTCATTCTTTCAACCCTTCTTCCTTGTTTCAGTACCATTTCTTCTATAGTTTCAATTTTTTAGCTCTTCTCTGATCTATTTATTGTACCATGGGACACCAAGTGCTGCTCTTATTACTCTGTTGAAAGTACTCTGAAGTTTTTTTCTTTCTGAACGCTTTCTAAGTTAGGCCACAAAGTTGCGGCTTACCATATGCTGAATTTGAACACTGTTCATATCATTCGAATCTTATTTTGCTTTGTCAGTTTTTTTACTCCGAGGAAAAGATGGTGTAGACATCCTTGTAGTTCTTGTTTCTCAACTATTTTTCATTTAATCCCTTCTTCCACACTGATCCAAAGATATTACGCATTTAGCAGTCTATCGAAATTTTTTATAGCTCCGAGAGTATCTCAATTTCTTGGAATATTCTGATATTGGGTCCATTTATCTCTGTATTTGACCAGAAGAATAGTATATCACCCCATCCTCTTTTTCCTGACGAATCTGACGCATATATTGAATTGTAGAGGACCTAGGACAGATCCTTGAGGCACTCCCGATACGATATTCATTGTCGCTGATCTTATGCCTTCAACGTTCACTCGGAACTTTCTATTCTTCAACTAAGACTGTATGAATCTCATCCATCTCGAATTGAATGTTTGTTCCTTCATTTTCGGGGGATGGATTTCAATCTGAACATCACCCACCCCTGTTCCTATATTCCTACGAAGAAATAGCGGAACGCAAGGGTTGTTTCGGGTCTCGGACACAACATCTGCAGGGATAAGGAAGATAGTTTATGCAGATACATAATAGCAAAGAAGTCCTAACACCGCTGAATTACGTGTTCGAAATAGATTATGGCTATTGTAGTAATTACAATGTTGCCATATGGGGCTCTACGTCCCCCACGCTCTATTTATTGCTTTATAGATATTCAGTAACGTCGTTATGGTCATAATGGGCTAGGTTCTTCTGCGTCTCAACTAGGATTACACCTGCTCTTGTCGCTGGAGATTGCACTTAATGGCGTCACGTGGACCTTTTGTAAACTATTCCGATATCCATACGGTCACTGCGTGAAAATCGGACGTTTAGGGGGGTCTGGAGTGTCTTTGATTACACAGGGTGAACGTGGTATGGTTAATTTATGTAGTGGTGACGCAGGTTTTCACTTCTTTCAGTTAAAAAAAAATTTGGATAACACTGTTTGGTGTATTTCTTCTAAAATCCGAAATTTTCTTATGTTAATTTGTTTCTCAGGCATACAAGGTGGGTCTTTGACTTGTTTTAAATTGTAATGGATGATTTCAGAAGCTAAAATAAACACTTTTCGGCTTCACCATTTTTCCTGTTAGGTTAAAAAAATACAATCTGTTGAAAATCCATTAAATTTTCGAATACGTATCTCCTGAATGATTTCATCGAATGAAATGATTTTCAGATCATAGATTTTCTTTGATTTTGTGAAGTTTAATTATTTTCATTATGACTATTATATACCATTACTTTTTACAGTTTTACTACAACTCTTAATATTAAGTTGAATGTTACTAAATGAATAGGGGCTCGTTTCAGAAAAAAAAATTCTAGATGAAATGAGCAGTTATCGAGTTATTGGTCAGATAAAAAAATTTGTAAGACCAACATAAAAAAATTGTAGCTCTGGCTGAATGCAACTGTTCAAAAGATTCACAGAGATTAGGTTTAGACGGTAGATTTTATACTCTTCCTCTCTAGGATGAATCGGAAAAATGGTACGAGAGAAAATTATTTCTTTTACCTCAAGGACCTAGTATTGAAATATATGTACAGGGTGGGCAAAATTGGTGATACCTGGACTACAACTTTTTAACTGTGAGAGATAGAGGAAAATGAATGACACGTTGCGGTGGTCTTTATTAGAGAAACTGATGATGACATCAACTGCATTCCTCTATCTTCTTTTGTTTTCGAGTTATAACAAAAATTTAAATTTGGGCGATTTCAACTTTGGTTATTATCTCCGTTTTTGTTTGTGCTAGGATGTTGAAATGAAAACTTTATACTGGCACTGGTTTCATATCAATCCAGTAGCGTATTTTTTTCCCAAGAGGTTTCCTTGCTGAGCTATTACATAAAGTTGTGTTTTTTCTTATGAAAACAATAGTTTGAAATGGCTTAGAAAGAATCGCCATTTTTTCCTGTTTCAGAAATATATCATACATTATATATAGATCGCTCTCAGATTCATTCAGTTATCATGAAAAAAACACAACTTCATGTTATAGCTCAGCAAGGAAACCTCTTGGGAAAAAACAAAGCACGCTACTGGATTGCTATGAAAAAAGTGCTTGTATGATGATTTCATTTCAACATCCTAGCATAAGCAGAAACGGAGATAATGGCCAAAGTTGAAATTGCTCAAATTTCAATTCTGGTCTATAACTCGAAAACAAAAAAAGATAGAGGAATGCAGTTGATGGCATTTTCAGTATCTCTGAAAAAGACTACCACAACGTGTCATTCATTTTCCTGTATCTCTCACGGTTAAAAAGTTGTAGTTCAAGTATCACCAATTTTGCCCACCTTGTACAACACAAAGACTCATCCTGTATAGAACAACCCATTTCTTGTGTAAAATTTGAAATTTTCACCTATTTGCCCCGAAAAAACTTTTTCCCTCACTAAAAAAAATTAAGGATGAAAAATGGAATACGAAGGGAACACATTCAATGACTCTATGACTCTCCTATCAAAAATTATAAGCCTTGCAAATTGTGAAACACCTTGTATGTTAGTACTTGGAACTCTCCTGTCAAGAATTTATCATCTTTCGAATTTTTTATGAAGAAAAAATCTTCCAACCAACATTTTCGAATGGAAAAATCACTAAGGGATATTCATAGAGATATTCCATTAATTTCAATAAGAAATCATAGAATCAAAGGAAATTATGTGTAATACTTGTGCATAACACTAGTTCATTCAAAATTTTGAACGGAAGAAATAGAATAGGAAAAAAAGCTCTACCAGATGAGGGGCCCCACAAAAAAATCTCCCCTGATAATCAAGAATATTGGGACTCAAGTCTAACAACGCTGGTCACGTGACGTGGCAGAATACGAAGAAATGTTTCATACATACCCAGATTGTAGTATTGTTTCGCAACCTAATGAATTCTTCCAGTAATTCATCCAAATTCTCCAAATTTCCAAATACTGCACGAAGCAACAGCTGTAAAAAAATAAAACAGTGAGGAACCTTGCAAATAGCGTTGATTGTACGAGTAACAAACCTCATTGTAAAATTTTCCAAGTGCAACCACAACAGAATATCCCCCAATAATAATTTCGGGAAAAAGAATGTTCACCATTCGATTTTCAATAAGAATCCCACGAAACACAATAATTCAACGTTGAAATATCCGAAAAATCTCTCACAAACACAATCGAGATGGCAAAACGGCCATGTTCACTCACAGAACACCTGAAACGTCAATTCTACGAATTTCCAGATTCCATAGAAAACCACAGAAACGAACGTTGAGATCGGTAGTTCAAATGCTCAATCATCGAAATCGTCTTTCAAAATTCATCGAAATGGAGATTCTAACCTGCAAATTTCGGTTTTGGGATTTCGAAAGGTGAATTTTGAGTTATTAACTCATGAAATGGATACAGGTTAACTCTGGGAAGACTTTGAATCAGGATTTGATACGAAAATTGTCTGATTGATCAATAAATCTGTACAGAAAACTATAATGAATTCTTTGGCATGTTAGAAGCGATGGGTAAAGTGCATAAAGTGGTCAATTTCAATTGATTACATATTTTTATGGTTGATATTGGATTATTTCAATATTATCTCCTATATTTTATTACATTTGGGTATGTGATTTCAATATGAGCTATGCTATGAGGAAGATTTCCAAAAGATTTAGGTACTATCTTGAACAAGACAGTGAGACGAAGTCTGGAGGTGTCAAATCAGGGAAACTTGAAGGATTTTCAATGGGAAAAGTGGTATTATCTTGAATTGACGATGTATTATGGTTGAGCATTCTTCCCTCAATACGGAAAATCACCCCCTTTTCTCACTGACTCACTTATCGCGTAGCAGATCAACGGGAGCCATGAAATAACTTTTTTCGCTACATTTAGCGATAAAAACACTGACTTTCCCCCGAATCCCTCCGAGACTCACTTATTGATACCGTATTTATAGGTATTATAGATTCTGTCGCCTGATTGAATGTTTATGTAGGGACATTTGGTAACCCCTGCATCATGCAGTGAGCTTTTTAGATATATTCTCCTATGCACTCACCTATTGCGATAGCGAGCTCGCCAAACGTACATTTTACTGCTTTTCTCCTCATAATTCCGGGAAAATTCTCGATTCAGAAAGCTCTTTCCTGGTTGGTCGTTGGAAAAATGGGGAAAACTTTTTTTTTCCGAGTCGACAAACAGACTTTTTGAGGAATAGTTATTTATGATATGAGTGTGAAAGTGATGTTTTATTTTGTGAGTGAAAAAGTTTGTTTCACGAACACAATAAAATCACTTTTAACACAATACAATTTGTACCACTGCCCTATTTTGATAATGAAATGGGCGAATTTGCAATGACAATAAACTTCAAAATGCATTTTGATTTTCAAATAATCAAAGGTTGTCGTGAATGGCAAACGTTACCAACGTTATGATTACTGAAAAATGAGAAAAGACGCTGTCATTTGAATTTCGTTCCTGTTCAATTTTCGTCTTGGTTTTTTAACTGCTTAATATATTTGTCGAGAGTCCAATTATTAATAAAAGTGACGATTTGGTTGTTCCTCTGGATATTGAAGAGTCTGCAAGAAGAGCAAATCTGGAAGTAGTACCCAAAAATCTGTTCAACAGTACGATATTGTATTTAACAATTTCCTGACCTGATGTAAATTGACAAATGTAGAAGGGAACTTCAGTGGAACTGTTCTCCTGGCATAGTTAAAAAAAACATCAAAAATTTGGAGTTTATCAACTTTGTGGAGCAAATGTCCAAGGATAAATTCAAGAGCCCTTGTTAAAAATGGTATCGATGTTAGTAAATATTTTAAGGTAATATCATATTTAAAACGGAAAATTGAAGGATATCGTCCCAAAAAATTCTCACTCGTGAAAAAGTTTATAAAGGAGATCAGAAATACTTGATGGTTAAGGTTGCAACTATTTTCGGATTATTTGAAGCCTGTCGGCGTGAAGGATTGTGTCAATTATCTGTGGAAGACATCGAAATAACAAATAAATCATTGGTTATACAACTTCCAAATACAAAAACAAAAGTCAGTCGTTCTTTCAGTATTATTGGGAAGTCTGTAGACTATTTTCATAAGTACTTTGCACTGCGCCCTTCTGTCATCAAACATCGTCGTTTTTTCCTGAAAAACATGAATAATAAATGCACTGCCAATCTAGTTGGTAGTACATTTGGGAAAATTCCATCTATTACTGCCGAATTCCTCAAACTGCCAGAATTAAAGCAATATTCAGGACACCGTTTTCGAAGATCCTCCGCTTCATTGCTATCAGAATCAGGAGCAAATATTACGGATATAAAAAAAACATGGTGGATGGAAGTCTACGACGGTAGCCGAGGGCTATGTTGATCATTCCATTGCATATAGAAATGTCATTGCTGAAAAAATTCTCCCAACCTCAACAGATTTCGAATCATCATCATCCAATATTGTACTTCCGGTTTCTACAAGTACTGATGGTGCTGTGGATTCTAATAATGTGTTGCGAAGCTCCCTAACGTCACAAGGCATTAAGAGAGAATATGAATTATTGAAAGTATTCACACACCGTTATATCAGATAAAAGAAAAAAAGATCCCTGTTGAAACTGAATGTGGTAAAGGAGGATTGAAAAATATTGAGAATTTTTTTTTAAAGGTGCCAGTTCAACTGTTTTAATGGCAACGTTACTAGTCAGACAGTCTGATGACTCACTGTTATTTTCGCCATTGAAGCGTTTTCCTCTAAACGTCGACACGAAAAGGAAACGGCTAACGTGAGGGTGGCCGTAAAGAAAGAAGAATCTATAACATTTTATATACCTGTATCTGAGCGCAAACAGAAATAGAATTGTTATCGAGCACCGTCAGGGATGTCGTAAATAGGGCGATTTGGCAAGGATCTTCGAATCAAGTTTTATTGGCCGAAAAGCCAAAGATATGTTTTTCTCTTTTCCGTCCTCACGCGTCTCCACGTACCACGGTTTTATACTGGGAAACAGAGTCGTATCCAGGGTGCTTTCCACCCTCTCAGTTTCATGAGATCTCTCTGGGAGGCTCTAAACTGAAGTTTGGTCCAAAGTATCCCTTCCGCCTTGACTTGATGCATCTCTTGCCAAGATTGAATTGATGACTTTGACACCCTTGAACCATCTTCTTCAGATGCCACTGACACTTCTGACCTAATCTAACCTCACTCTACATTGGTTTTGTTTCCTGTTGACAGATGCTCGAAATACTGGATCTAATTTACTCCAGTTCTCTCTGAGACATTGATGAATCCAAACTTATAACTGTGCCGAACCTTGAAGAATCATTTCTCTCTTGCTTTTCTATAGAACACAGTGATGGATTTCTTGCCTTTATTGTTGGCTCAGGCTCCTTTAAACCATATTCTTCAGCCCTTTTGGTCTATAGAAATGGGAGTTGCTTGATAGAAGGTTCTTAGGGGAACATTCCCCCCTGGGAGGCTCTAAACAGAAGATTGGTCCAAAGTATCCCTTCCGCCTTGACTTGCTATGAAAGCACAAAGATGCATTTCTGCGTAGATTGAATTGATGACTTTGACACCCTTGACCCATCTTCTTCAGATGCCATTGACACTTCAAACCTAATCTAACCTCACATTACATTGGTTTTGGTTTCCTGTTGACAGATGCTCGAAATTCTGGATCTAATTTACTCCAGTTCTCTCTGAGACATTGATGAATTCAATCTCCAAACTTATAACTGTGCCCAACCTTGAAGAATCTTTTCTCTCTTGCTTTTCTATAGAACACAGTGATGAATTTCTTGCCTTCATTGTTGGCTCAGGCTCCTTTAAACCATATTCTTCAGCGCTTTTGGTCTAGAAATGGGAGTTGCTTGATAGAAGGTTCTTAGGGGAACATTCCCCTTTGGGAGGCTCTAAACTGAAGTTTGGTTTTAAGTATTCCTTCCGCCTTGACTTCTTATGAAAGCACGATGATGCATCTCTTGCCTAGATTGAATTGATGACTTTGACACCCTTGAACCATCTTCTTCAGATGCCATTGACACTTCTTACATAATCTAACCTCACATTACATTGGTTTTGGTTTCCTGTTGACAGATGCTCGAAATTCTGGATCTAATTTACTCCAGTTCTCTCTGAGACATTGATGAATTCAATCTCCAAACTTATAACTGTGCCCAACCTTGAAGAATCTTTTCTCTCTTGCTTTTCTATAGAACACAGTGATGAATTTCTTGCCTTCATTGTTGGCTCAGGCTCCTTTAAACCATATTCTTCAGCGCTTTTGGTCTAGAAATGGGAGTTGCTTGATAGAAGGTTCTTAGGGGAACATTCCCCTTTGGGAGGCTCTAAACTGAAGTTTGGTTTTAAGTATTCCTTCCGCCTTGACTTCTTATGAAAGCACGATGATGCATCTCTTGCCTAGATTGAATTGATGACTTTGACACCCTTGAACCATCTTCTTCAGATGCCATTGACACTTCTTACATAATCTAACCTCACATTACATTGGTTTTGGTTTTCTGTTGACAGATACTCGAAATCCTGGATCTAATTTACTCCAGTTCCCTCTGAGACATGGATGAATCCAATCTCCAAACTTATAACTGTGCCCAACCTTGAAGAATCATTTCTCTCTTGCTTTTCTATAGAACACAGTGATGGATTTCTTGCCTTTATTGTTGGCTTAGGCTCCTTCAAACCATCTTCTTCAGCCCTTTTGGTCTAGAAATGGGAGTTGCTTGATAGAAGGTTCTTTGGGAACATTTCCCTCTGGGAGGCTCTAAACTGAAGTTTGGTCCAAAGTATCCCTTCCGCCTTGACTTGCTATGAAAGCACAATGATGCACCTCTTGCCTAGATTGAATTGATGACTTTGACACCCTTGAACCATCTTCTACAGATGTCATTGACGCTTCTAACCTAATCTCTCCTCACATTACATTGGTTTTGGTTTCCTGTTGACAGATGCTCGAAATTCTTGATCTAATTTACACCAGTACTCTCTGAGACATTGATGAATCCAATCTCCAAACATATAAGTGTTCTCAACCTTGAAGAATCTTTCCTCTCTTGCTTTTCTTTAGAACACAGTGATGGATTTTTTGCCTTCATTGTTGGCTCAGGCTCCTTCAGACCATCTTCTTCAGCGCTTTTGGTCCAGAAATGGGAGTTGCTTGATAGAAGGTTCTTAGGGAAACATTCCCCTCTGGGAGGCTCTAAACTGAAGTTTGGTCCAAAGTATTCCTTCCGCCTTGACTTGCTATGAAAGCACAATGATGCATATTTTGCCTAGATTGAACTGATGACTTTGACACCCTTGAACCATCTTCTTCAGATGCCATTGACACTTCTAACCTAATCTAACCTCACATTACATTGGTTTCGGTTTTCTGTTGACAGATACTCGAAATCCTGTATCTAATTTACTCCAGTTCTCTCTGAGACATGGATGAATCCAATCTCCAAACTTATAACTGTGCCCAACCTTGAAGAATCAGTTTCTCTCTTGCTTTTCTATAGAACATAGTGATGGATTTCTTGCCTTCATTATTGGCTCAGGCTCCTTTAAACCATATTCTTCAGCGCTTTTGGTCCAGAAATGGGAGTTGCTTGATAGTAGGTTCTTAGAGGAACATTCCCAGAGCTGCTCAGGCAAATGAATTTGTGTTGTTTTGACCAGGTAACCTCTGAAGCTGCCAAGAATTGAACTGCAGATCATAGAGACGTCACATGATGTGACTTGCAGGCTCTGTAGATCCAAAGTAGACACAGCTGAACACATGGTATGCCATGGTTAGCTGGTCGAAGAACTACTCTTATGAGGAAACAGCCAAGGCTGCAAAGGATATTATGGGCTTCAGTTTAGGACCTCAGGTTTCGAGGTTTATTTGAAGATTTTCTCTGTGTTCAAACGGAGTCCGGCCCTGCTTAATATTCATCGGAATCGATCGCGCCCCGAGGCAATATGCCACGATTCATCTATCTCGCTAGATGTCGGCCGAATAAAATGTTTGATGGCTTGCAGCCAATCAGTATTTAGAGACATTCAGAACATATCGATGATATTTGCCATTTCCTCTGGAGGGAAAGCTGAATGCCAATTGTTCCCCTCATAAAACACGGCAAATATTTGCTGCATGAATGGGCGAACAACGGAATTTGTATTGTGGGGGTCGGTAGTTTCTTGTATTCCACAACTTCGATTAAACGAACATACTGACGTTGCTTTTTCTCAGCCATATGAAAGGAACAATCAGAGGCGATTCATGTTAACTGCATCTCATCTGTACATCCGAAAATTTTGCAGATATAGAGATTTTTTCCACCCTTTGTACAAGAGATGAGAAAAAGTTGAAAAGTGTCTTAAAAGTAACACTTCTAATGATAGCAAACAATGTTAAAATTGATTGTTTACGTGGAAACGTGTTAAAAATATTTTTAACATTAGTGTTAAAAATATTTTTAGCACTTCATTTTCTTATGATGAAATCAGATGAGAAAAATTCAGCAATTGCAAATTTTAATATCAATATTTAACAATCAATACTGATGAACATTAATATTAATCGTAAAACTAGAACAATTACTAACATTAATGCCCTGTGACGTTAGGGAGCTTCGCAATACATTATTAGAATCCTCAGCACCATCAGTACTTGTAGAAATCGGAAGTACAATATTGGATGATGATGATCCAAAATCTGTTGAGGTTGGGAGAATTTTTTCAGCAATGACATTTTTATATGCAATGGAATGTTCAACATAATCCTCGGCTACCGTCGTAGACTTCCATCCACCATGTTTTTTTATATCCGTAATATTTTCTCCTGATTCTGCTAGCAATGAAGAGGAGGATCTTCGAAAACAGTTTCCTATATATTGCTTTGGTTCTGGCAGTTTGAAGAATTCGGCAACAATAGATGGAATTGTCCCAACTGGATTGGCAGTGTATTTATTATTTATGTATTTCAGGAAAAAATGACGATGTGTGATGATAGAAGGCAATGAAGAGGAGGATCTTCGAAAACAGTTTCCTATATAATGCTTTGGTTCTGGCAGTTTGAAGAATTCGGCAACAATAGATGGAATTGTCCCAACTGGATTGGCAGTGTATTTATTATTTATGTATTTCAGGAAAAAATGACGATGTGTGATGATAGAAGGCCGCAGTGCAAAGTACTTATGAAAAAAGCCTACATACTTCCCAATGATACTGAAAGAACGACTTTTGTTTTTGTATTTGGAAGTTGAATAACCAATGATTTATTTGTTATTTCGATGTCTTCCACTCATAAATTACACAATTCTTCACGCCGACAGACTCCAAATAATCCGAAAATAGTTGCAACCTCAACCATTAATTATTTATCATCTTTTGATTATTTGAATATTAAAATGCATTTGAAGTTTATTGTCATTGCAAATTCGCCCATGTGATTATCAAAATAGGGCAGTTGCACAAAAAACATTGTATGGTATTTGTGTTAAAAGTGATTTTATCTTGTTCGTGAAATTGTTCGATTTGCTCCGCTCATTTCACAAACTTTTTCACTCACAAAATAACGCCACTTTTAACACTCATATCATAAATAACTATTTAATCATGAATATTTATCTAGTCTTCAAATTCGTTTAAAAGCGTGGGCTGCAAAGATGTACACCTATCATACGTGGTCTTGAAGAACAAACAGCTTCAACCTTCTCAGATTGCAACATTTTCATGTTTCCTACTGATTAAAACTTGAATCAGTAAACTTAAAGACGAAACATGAATTTTCTTCTCCAATAACCGATGAGGGAGTCGTAAAACTCCCAAATTACGTGTCTGCTACCGGTCGGAGCTAGCTCCCCATTTGGAGAATCATTCCGGGTTATTATAAAAGTCATAATTTAATTTTACGATTGTAATGGGAAGTAGACTGATCGTAATTTCCATATCTCTCGCGTTTTCCTTATGGGGCAGCTCTGGATCTTCCCCCCAGATAGATAAATTAGAATCAACCAGGCGTATCACGGTTATATTGTAAATCTTGCTCTAATTCGAACACCGAGCTGAAATAAGACGGCGGAATCAGCATAAATTTAATGATTGCTCAGCTCCATCCAGGGGAGAAATATCGCCTTGGAATATCCACACAAGGTGTTGGTTTTCACACGTTATTACGTCTTCAAAAAGCAGCATTTTTTCGAGAAAAGTAAAACGAAATATTCATCCATCTTTCGGGACGTTAAAAATGTAAAAGAACTAACTGAAAGGGTGAAATAGCGAAAACTCAAGAAGTAGCATGAAAAATTAAGAAAATAAAATCAAAGAAATCATCGAATAAAAGATCATTTAAACAAACAGGAACATATTCTGAATTCTTTTAGGGTGTCCGAAATGACTGAATATTTCCAGCCGAAAAACTCTTCACTATTCATCAATATGGACTCACCCTGAAAATTATCTCTATATGAGTCAAAACATGAATAACATTCGAGTTTCTTATGGTATCGACTCTTTTTTTTTGGTTGTCCGTAAATCGAAGTGTGCCACGAATATCTCCAGTTAATTTCGAATCATTATCATGAATCCGAGACCTTTGAACGTAATAACACGTTATAATTCAAAAAATAATGTAATGAGATTGATTGTACACATTATGGCTGGATTATATTCTGGATATAACCTATCTCGATAATAATGATATGGAATTTACCTCGGCCATTTATTATCCGAAAGAATTACTTTTATTACATCCATTGTTATTATGTTGCATTCTATTATTCTGAAACGGCCATCTGATATAATTGATGACGATCTGCATCGTGGTTTTCTGGTAGGATAAAGACTTCTTGCTGCCATATATCAGTACTGTTGAGCTTTCGATTTTGAATCCATAAGGGTCTGCAGATATTACTTCAAAACCTCATATCATAGAGAAGCTTCAATTAACACTCTCGAAATGAGCATTTTTCGATAGTGTCGTAGAAAAATAGGATATAACATTACTAGCAAGGTAAGAGGGTTTTTACTGGCGAATGGAGGATATAACCTCCTTGAGCCAGTAAAACAAGTTACCTTGCGTGTATTGTTTTATATTTTATTTGTTTCTCATTTGTAAAAAGGTTAGATAAATTGCAAAAAAATCTCGCAAATGTCGTAAGCCATGGAAGCGTTGCCATGAACATGTCTGTTTATTTTTCTTTACATTTGTTTTGGCGACAGAGAAAATGAATGTACCAAAAGAAATTATCGAGGCAGCCAGCAGTGTTGCATCAAGTTCATTACCTGCAAAATCAGCTTAAAGGTACGAGCGAGAATACGACGACTTCAAAAAGTGGCAAAACAAAAATAGTGTGATCGGGTTAACTGAAGATGTTTTGTCGGTCTACTTGAATCAATTGTCAGCTAGATTCAGCCCTAATACTTTATGGGCAAAATGGCTATGCTGAAAAGCTGCTTAGAAATGAAAGTAAATGCCCCTCTTCGCAGGTTTGTTTTCCTTAAAAAATTTATTGAAAAATGTAATGGAACGAAAAAATGAGCCTTATACGCCAAAAAAGGCCAAGGTATCAAGAAAAAAAGAGGCTGAACCATTTCTTTTACATGCTCCTGATGACCAGTGGTTGCTGGCGAAAATTGTAACAATATTTGGGATTTTTGGATGTTATGGATGTGACGAAATTCTCTCTTTAAACATGAATGATGTAGAAGATATGGAAAAATACGTTATTGTGATATTGCGGCAAACAAAAAATTAAACAACAAGAAGATTCACCATAACCGATGATGGCTGCAGCTTCAAGCCCTGCATGTTATACAGAAAATATGTAAATCTTCGGCCTCCTGGAACAGAAAGCCTAAGATTTTTTTTTGTCATACCGACATGAAAAGTGCATTTCCCTCAATGCTGGCCAGCACACTAAAGGTGATGTCCTAGAGCAAATAGCGAAATATTTAGGTTATACACCGGCCACTATGGTTGCGGATTCGGGTGGAGATATTTTAGCACTAAAGCGTGCAGGATTTTGGAAGAGCACCGAAATTGCGATGAGTTATGTCGATGATTCGGTCAACAAAAAAATCGAAATGTCTAGCAAATCATTTGGTAGTAAGGAGAGTTCAAATGTTCTGCAGTCCTCGAGTTCAGCAGTTTCTGAGTCAACAGATGGTTCATCATCATCAGTATCAACTGTTTCATCATCAAAAATCTGTGTTACTGGAAATAACAATCGTACCATGATTTTCAACATATATGACGATGAAACAAAATTTTCTAATGTAAATAATACTACTAAATTGTAAAAATTTTGCAAGTTAACTGTCAGTGACTTGATAAAATAAACTTTCTTGATTAATATTGTGTTTTTGGAAATTGACGTTTACAAATGCGAAACAAATAAAGTATATTTCGACCATGAAAAATCGAATTAGCTACCTTAGAATCACCTGTAAAAAAAGAGTGAAATGGAAGAGTGAGTGTTCTTCAAAAATTGATTTATATTGAGTATTGTCTGCAGAATTGAGTCCATGATATGGAACTCTTGAATTTTATTCTCACGTAAACGTGCCAGTTGCGGCACACCTTGTATGCGAAATTTCCTCTTCATCAACAAGCGGCACAAGTAACGTTTCAATGAATCCCTAATCAAAGGGGGCGGTATATCCACAAAGCGATAAAGAAGGCGACAAAACGATTTCCTACAGTGGCATTTTCTACGCTCCACATGCATATAAAACCTATCATTCCACCTTTGAAGCCACCGCTCTCAAAGCTCGCAAACCCACCTCTCTTGCACAAACAGACCTTTCATACATCGCTAAATACCACAACACCTTGAAATAGTCATGTACAACACTAAGACAGTGGACATCAAAGCTTCAAATATGCCGGACGCCAAGTTAGAGTCGACAAAGGGCCGCCTTTGACACTCTAGACAAGTCCTGGACTTCGCAACGACTTTAATTAATGCCCTCAGTCGGAATTTCCTCCAAGATAACTTTGAGTCGCCTGGATATTGCCTCGTTTGTTTACGTTCCAATTTCGAGGGTGTAATTTCAGACTTATTCTGACCACGTAGGAGAAAGCTGACCGCAGCGCCCTCTACAATGCACCCTATGACGCCGATTCATATGCGATTTCATCGGGAACTCACCAGTTAAATATGAACATTAATATTAATCGTAGAACTAGAACAATTACTAACATTAATGCTCTGTGACGTTAGGGAGCTTCGCAAACACATTATTAGAATCCTCAGCACCATCAGTACTTGTAGAAACCGGAAGTACAATATTGGATGATGATGATCCAAAATCTGTTGAGGTTGGGAGAATTTTTTCAGCAATGACATTTCTATATGAGATGGAGTGATCAACATAGCCCTCGGCTACCATCGTAGACTTCCATCCACCATATTTTTTTTAAATCCGTAATATTTGCTCCTGATTCTGCTTGCAATGAATCGGAGGATCTTCGAAAACAGTGTCCTGTATATTGCTTTGGTTCTGGCAGTTTGAGGAATTTGGCAACAATAGATGGAATTGTCCCAAATGTATTTATACTAACTGGATTGGAAGTGCATTTATTATTCATGTATTTCAGGAAAAAACGACGATGTTTGATGACAGAAGGGCGCAGTGCAAACTACTTATGAAAATAGTCTACATACTTCCCAATAATATTGAAAGATCGACTGACTTTCGTTTTTGTATTTGGAAGTTGTATAACCAATGATTTATCTTTTATTTCGATCTCTTCCACTGATAAATTACACATTTCTTCACGCCGACAGACTCCAAATAATCCGAAAACAGTTGGAACGTTAACCATCAAGTATTTCTCATCTGGTGCTTCCTTTATAAACTTTTCAACTTGTTCACAAGTGAGAATTTTCGATTTTTTGGGATGATATCCTTCACTTTTCCGTTTTAAATATTCTATTACCTTAAAATATTTACTAATATCCACACCATTTTTAACAAGAGCGTTTGACTTTATCATTGAAAATTTGCTCCACAAAGCTGATGATTTCCATATTTTTGATTTTTCTTCTAAGTATGCCAGGAAAACAGTTTCACTGAAGTTCCCTTCCACATTTTCCAATTTACACCAGGCCAGGAAATCGTTATATGCAATATCGTACTGCTGAACAGATTTTTTTAGGTAGGAGTTCCAGATATGCTCTTCTCGCAGACTCTTCAATATCCAGAGGAACAACCAAATCGTCACTTTTATTAATAATTTGACTCTCGACAAACACATTAAGCAGTTGAAAACCCAAGACGAAAATTGGACAGGAACGAAATTCAAATGGCAGCGTCTTTTCTCATTTGTTAGTAAGCATAACGTTAGCAACGTTTGCCATTCACAACAACCTTCTGATTATTTGAATATTGAAATGCATTTTGAAGTTTATTGTCATTGCAAATTCGCCCATTTCATTATCAAAATAGGGCAGTGTACGAAAAACATTGTATGGTACTTGTATAAAAAGTGATTTTATTTTGTTCGTGAAATTGTTCAATTTCACAAACTTTTTCACTCACAAAATGAAACGTTACTTTTAACACTCATATCATAAATAACTATTATTTCCTGCAACTTGAAATCATATTAATATGAATTTGCATCACAAAATCTCATTAATTTTTTTTTGCAATATCCCTTACTCATGTGGAGCAGTTTAGATCAACAAACTCTGGTCTGATAGATTGTTTTCCCTATGGTGCCTCATCTCCCAGCTGAGCAAAGGTAGAATGAGCCTCGAAAATAGGAGTGAATATTTTAGAAAGATCTCCAAATCATTCCATATAATATGCTAGAGCGTTGAAATAAATTTTCCAAAATATCTAGGATGTGGACCACATCTGAATCAAAAAAGAACAGAAGTTATCAGAGCAGTCAACCCTTCAAGAAGTATCCCAAAACATGCCATATCAACCAAAAACTTCAAAGCATCTTGACCTTACATAACCACATTCAAATCAAGGTGAAATTAGGCATATCTATTGAAGTAAACATTTCAAAAACTGCCATATCTTCCTGTGAGTTCAAGAAAATTCCAGACTTACTTCACGCTATCAGGGATATTGCAGAAGTAGAAGAAATACTCAAGCAAACGCCGAAAGGTTCACAGTACTTGAGGACTTCTAAAACTTTCCATATGTGTGAAATGTTTGAAGAATCCAACCTCACAATACCACATTCAATTCAAGTTAGAACCAGACTCATCAAAAAGAGTAAACTCTTCAGAAAGTGTCGTAAGTTTCAAAATGTTATCAATAAAGGCCACATCTTCCTGGAAATTCGAAAAACCACAAGTCTTACTTAAGGATATCGGAGCCACAACAGAAATACAAGAAGTTATTCAACTTAAGTAGAAATAGAGAGGCCAAAAAGAGTCAACCCTCATGAAGATTCAAAAAACATTTCATACGTCTAGAAAGTTTAAAGAATCCCAACCTTTCAATACAAAATTCAAATCAAGGTAGAGCCATATCTTTTTGGGAGTTCAAGATACTTTAGCCTTACATGAGAGAGAGACATGATATAATGATTCTTCCAAAAGGGCATCAAAAATTGCTGCTCCTTAAACCAAGAAAGAATCAAAATTACCAAAGAAGTTGAGACTTTAGAGGGTCTTCCAAAACTTCAAAGAATCTCAGCCACTGTTGAATTGACGAGAAACTAGAATAGTCTTCCAATTTTCCCATAGATGCCATAACTTTCTGGTGGTTCTTCAAAGAGGCCTTGGAAGAGCAAGGACTTGTGAACCAAGGAAGAACCTACCAGAAACTTGAAAACTTCAGAAAGTCCCCCATATCTATCACAAAGAATCTTGACCTCAAGGTGAAACAAGACGAACCAAAGAAGTTAACACTTCCAAAGTCCCAGCAGGTTCAACGAATCATCCTTGAAAGTACGACTCCAAATTACATCCAAACATCCAACACTCGGATTCGTATCTGATCCAACTCCGAGATACCATTCACAAAAAAAAATTGAATCATTAATCTCGCTGACACCGTGTCATGATCCACTTTCGTCATCCGACCGTGGAGGGCCATAATTACATGTTTGATTTCGAATTAGATGCCATTGGCACCGAATAAAGTTCCATTACCATTTTTATATCCACGCAATTTGAATATCAGCGTGTGGAACGACCTTTATCCCGACGAATCATCTGAGCAGGCGGTGCCGGTTGCCGAAAACCGACGGTTCTAATTGGTCGGTTAGTTATCGTGTGTGGATCTCGGAGGAATTTTTTTTCGGGTTGAGGAGACTTCCGTTTTGTATTGTTTCGGCAATTTAGATAATTTCGTCTAAATATTTACGACGGTTTATTTTACGTGGCCATTGTTTTATGTGATATTTACCACGGTGGAATAGCATCATCGTCAAATATTTGTGCCTACAGTTGAATGAGACTCCGTTTTATTGGCCCAGTTTTTTTTAAAACAATGATATGGAAAATTACAGGTGTGATTGTGATAGTAAAACGTTCCTCCAAATTTCTTTAGATGTAGACGCTTGAAAATCAATTTTAAATGGGTGGAAACCCTTATTCAATACAAAGCGTTTTTCGAAAATTTTCGTTTTGAACATTTTTTTCGTTCAATGTAGTGTGGAGGTTCTCTTATCGTTATTTGTATCAAGTTTATAAAATCAAAAAGTCTTTACTGGTAGGTTTAAGGGAAGAAGGTTTTTATTAAGATTCTGTCTTTGAAAAATAAGGGATACTGAGGAGGACAATCAAGGCCGAAATCGGTCTATCTCTCATCTCAGTGACAATATCTTAGTTCGTCTTCCTAATTCTTCTGATGAAAGTTGGGTGATCCTATATGAAATGAAGATGATTGCTCTATTCATTTCATCTTTCAAAAATAATTTCGCTTCGACCTTAGTTAAAACAGAGAATTTTTCGTTGTTCACCTTTTTCTTTTTCTTAAAACTGCATCTCTTAACAAAATATTCAAGCTCAAGTAGCACCAACAATGCTACCACAGTGAGGGTCGTATACAGGGTGGGCATCCATAACTTTCCACCCCGAATTTTGAGCTCTGGGATGGAATAACGAGAAAATTAAAAGAATTGGTTCTAAATTCAACATAAGAACTGTTTTCAAAACAAAATTTGATTTACGATCTTTAATAACAAAAACTAAACCTTTGAATGTGAACCAAAAATGAAGAAATTGTATTTACAATATTCCCTGTGTTTGTGGATAATTTCATACAGGAGAAACATCAAGACCATTAGAAATCAGAAAACGTGAACATAAGAATAACATAAAAAATAGAGATATTTGTAGATCGCAGATAGCAGATCATGTGTGTTCCAATACCGGCAATCACATGATGGATTGTAATGGCACAAAAATTCTGATGACGGAACCTGATGGTTATAAAAGAAAAATCAAGGAGTCAGCTTGTATTTTGTTGGATGAGGCTAATAATCTCGCCAATTGTTCAGTAGGAATAGATCGAATTTGGATGGATTTATTGAAAAAAGAACTGATTTCAGGGAATTTGGAAATAAAATAACGATATCAACATCTAGTTATCAAGATGTTCATCATATATTGACAAATGTCAATCAAAAAATCAAAATATTGTCACTATTCTACGAAGTTGAATGAAAACTAGTTATTGTCTGACGAAGGAGTCTGATTTAGACTCCGAAACGTTATGCTTAAGAGTTCAAAGTGATTTTTTTTTGTTCATTGTTAGGCAACAATTGCTTCTCGTAAAATTTTGGCCCCTGACACATTAGTGCTAAAATTTTTACGCAGGGGCCTATCTTCTATTATTTAAAAAATTTTTCTAATTGTTTCTTGTTCAAGAGACTGGGAGAGAAAACCCAAATTGAGTTTTCAGGAAAATATCCATACTAAGGTGAAACAAAAAATGCTAGAAAGTTTTTTCAAGATAGTTTTGTTTTCATCAGAAACAAATCTCTTTAATTCATCATAGAAATTTTCCATGTTTTTGAAAGGGGAGTATATAAATTCATTATTCCATACTTATTTCCTGCTGCTGAATATTGTTGCCCTGTTTGGTTGAACAGTGTTCATGTAAAAAAATTGATGCCCAACTGAATAAAATCTACACCTACTCCTTGGTTACCAGTCCTCTCAAATATTGTCCCTCCCCATATTCGCAGAGAGACAACAGCTTCGAATTTTTGAAACAAATTCAATTCCTTCCCAAATTCATTTCCCATACTCACCTATATTCCAGATAATAAGGTCCCTAATAATTGGAGTCGCGTAAATTGGTCAAATTTTCTCATTCATACGAATAGAAGCGACAAAGAAATTTGGCAATCTGAATGGAATGCGTCCAATTTTTCAATAAAAATCTTATTTCTGATCCTTCCATCAGAGTTCCTGGTTTTGACCTTCCCAGGAGAATATGGTCTGTTCTAAATCGCTTTAGAACAAGCCATGGACGATGCAACAGCATGGTCTTCCGATGGAATTCTGTTGAGAGCCCTAGATATAAGTGTGGGGAAAATGAGGAGACTATAGAACATCTTATAAATAGTTGTCCCATTCATAAATTTCAAGATGGTTTCGAGGCTATACACAAAGTAACAAATGCATTTCTGAAATGGGTGGTTAATTTCAAAATAATTTAATTTATTCTAAATAGTTGGTTTCTTCTCTGCTTTTGTCTTTTTTAATTTCAGATTGAGAATTGCGAGTCGTTTTTGTGAAGCATCTTTTTATCTTAGCCCATCGACGGATAACATGAATTTGTTCTCTCAGATCACACTGATGTTTTTCAACATTTTCCTGATATTTAATATTTTAAGTAATTTTTTTTCCACGGGTGAGGTAAGGGTTTTTTCCATTTGAGGTTTTTTCCCTTCGTCATTTAATCATACTGCAGACCTGTGAGGTTTTCCTGTTTATTTTTCAATATGTATTGTACTATTTTAGCTCTCTGAATCAAAAGAATATATATATATCTCTCACGATTTAATCTTATTCAATTGGTTATGTTGAGGATATCGATGAAATATTCAGAAGCTTATTCCGACGACATAATAGTCATAATCAATCTAGCCATCCAAGCCTCCAGCGTAGATCGCGATAAAAAAATCCTTCATCACGCGACTTATCGACGAAAAAATCTCACCCCCATGATTTATCCCCAACAACTCGCAGATAACGCAGAGCGCTGCCCTGAAGAATTGAAATATGAGAGCGCGAAACGTCGGAGATAATATAATCTGCGGAAATCGCCTCTGCGAAACGAAAAACGGAGAAAAAAACTATTTGCGCACCCCAGATTTGTCCAGAAATCCACCCTAATATCAGGGCTCCCCCGGCTTTTTACGATATATCATAATATCGCTTGTGTTCTTCGCGAGATCCTTATGCAATATTGTTTTTATGGCGGCGTATGAATGCCGTTTTCAAGCTCGATTGTGCCTTTTCCCCAGATTCGTATGAGGGCATGCAGCTATTCACTTTTATGCGACTGCTCTATGATTATTGACAAAAGAAACGGGGAATGATTTCGGTGAGATTCTTTCCCCGCCACTGAACACCATGATTGATTGGCCCTCCTCACCCTCTTGCTTTCATAAACGTCCCCATTTCAAATTCTGTTCAAAATTATAATAAATCCTCTGAAAAGTGTCTCAAATCTCACAAAGGTCGGTAGGAATATTGAAAGAGGTGTGTCCCAGGGTTCAGTTTTTGGTCCGATCCTTTTCCAGCTCACAGCAAAGTTCCAGACCTGAATGATATTTCTCACTGCGTTGAAGAACGTTTCTTGCCCTTCAACTTGAACAAAAAAACAACTTGACAAAATGAAAGACATTTTAAAGACTCGAGAAAGTCTCTGAAATTATTCAACATGTGCTAGAATATTGATCTCATATAAACACATTTTAGAACTAGTACCAACAGGAGTAAATTCTTAAAAAAGTGTTTCAATCCTTATCATACCTTCCAGGAAGTTGAAGACAAAGTTGGAAGGAGTTCTCCAAAAACAGCTTTTTACTCCAAGATCTGGAACAAATTGTAATAACCTTATACGATCAAATGTGAGTCGAGGTAGAACTGATTTTGCCAAAGGAGTTAACACTTCAAAAAGTCTACATGCCATGCCAGCCAAAAATGCTTGAAGAATCTCAATCTAAATTTATCCTTATGCAACAAGGTATAACAAGAAGTATTCACAGAAGTTAGCTCTTCAAAAAGTCTTGAAATGCTCAAAAACAAAAGTGTTATAATAACACAAAAATAACACGAAAATATTAAGGACAAAGACAAGGAAGAGGAAAAAGTAGTTTGAATAACAAATATGAAATATTAGATGTCTTGAGATTGTTGGAGCGAATTTGGGGTTGAGTTAGTTTATATTGATTCTTTTTCATACTGCTCAACTTACTAAATATCGAGTATCCATAAATTGAAGTTATTTTATTTCAGGGTTTTTTGTCAACTTTTCAGTTGTGTCTCTCTTTCTAAGCTCCTGATTCTGATTATCTAATCTTCTTTGGAGCATATCCCATGCATGTTCTATGCAATTCAAATCTGGTGAGTGCGGAGGTATTGGTAAATGTAGAATATCAAGCTCCTCGCGCGCATTCTCAAGAAATTGGAAAGTTTCACCAATAGCAGCGTGAAAATTTGGCAAAACATTGTCAATGACATGCTGCCTTTAGTCTAAGACGGTCATATTCCCAGGAAAAATGTGTAGATCTTTGCGCCCGTTGAAACATATCCCGGCCCATACCATAACACTACCCTCTCGGAATGGATAGACTTCTTGAACATAGCGACGATTACAGGGTATGCGTGAGATTGTCCATACCCTTATTCTTCGAGAATCTGAAAATCGTCCATATCTGGATTCAGCAGTGAAAAGGACATTACGCCATCGATCGTTCCAATTTATATTCTGCCTTGCCCATTCCAGTCTTTAACGCTTATGGTCACGTGTTAATGGAACTCCTCTTAATGGACGTCTAGAACCTAGATTCACATCTCTCAAACGTCTTCTGATGGTTTCGATGGAAACTTGGACCCTATCTGCATTTTGAAGAGCATTCCGTAGAATTCTACACGAAGATGTAGGCTTTCTTCTCGCCGAAACGGTGATGAAACGATCCTGAGCAGGTGTTGTTTTTCGTCGCTCACAAAGCCTTGGTCTTTCCCTTCTGCCTGAACATATTCCAGAGTCGAGATAGAACACTTTGGCTGACTTGGAGCCTTTCCGCTGCAACAACCTGAGTTAGGCCACCCTGTAACATTCCGATAGCCCTATTAGCCTCAGCGTTTGTTAATTTACGTCTTGGCATTTTCAGAAAACTCTTTTCAAATCTAAGCCGTTGATAAACTGACTCTATTTCAGAATGAGAACATTCATGAAGCAAAAAACTAAACTTCAGAAAAAAAGCGACCAGATTGACGAAATGTCTCATACTGATTTTTATTGGATCGATTCAAGTTGTTATGATTTCTCAGCGATTTTCTCGAAGGTTACATACTTTTCAAAACGATTGAATACGATATCCCCAACTCTTTTGGAGCAATTAATTTAATATTAACGACTCTGAGTCTCACTGGATAGATATATCAATTTCTAAGGTTGAAAATACCATACACAGCTGTGTTTCCCATCTCTGATAGGATACATCTCTCCGTCCCAACGTAGAATCAAACCGTTTAATTACACATGTAGGAATTTCTGTATCGGACTTTCTATATCGCGAAATTATAGCCGCTGAGATCAAGTTGGCCGGTTTCCATAGGCTGCCGTATTAAAATGATACAGGTAGTAGTGTCAGTCGACATGGTAGTTCATGCCATTCGCTCTTGCGTTGAAATAATTGCGGATAATTAATTTCGCGCTGTACCTCCATCTTGAAAACGGAGAAAACGGAACAGTCATGGGATAGATGGAAGGTGCTGGTACTAGTATAACTTCTGGGCGATGCAACATGACTAATAATGGGTATTTCGACGATGATACGATTGTGGCGGCCATTTTTTAAGCAGTCGATTTTGCAGTGATGGTTGAGATATGTTTTAATTGCGAATGATATGCAGGATGTCTCCAAAAGTGGTTGATTGGTACAGAAAAACTATGTCTTCTAGCAGACATATTTATTGGCAATCTTATCAGACCAAGAAAAAAGAAAATTAATATGATTCGTAATTTGAAAATGAGAATATTAAGCATTTCACCTAATAAATTTAAAACAAAAAGCTAAGGATATTAGAGGAATCTTTGATAAAAAATGGATACCCTGAAAAATGGTTGAACAAAATTTTCTATTGTACTACTAATAGCATAGTAGTTTTGAGAGATCATCAACCAGAATTGGTATAGTTTCACCATACCATGAACAACTTACTTCAAGAATGAAAAAACTGGTACATAGAAAAAAATTCAAAATATCCAATAAGAATGTTAAAGCACTCAAGAAAATATTCTCAAAATTAAAAGATAAACTTCAAAGTGATATGGAAAATTGATTGTAATGAATTTGATGAATGTTACAAAGGTGAAATGACTACAAAATTGAAGCAGAGAATGCTACCTCGTAAAAGTAACATAAGAACAAAAAAAGATATATGTGCTCTTGCTGCTCATTCCATAAAAGACCATCATGAACCAAATTTTGATAGTGTAGAAATCATAGATGTAGAAAGCAATTCCAAAAAGAAAAATTTCCTTGAAATGGTAAGAATCTCACAACATAAGAAGATTTTTAATACTAGAAGAGATATAGGTGGTCTCAGTTCCATATTTTCATATCTCATTAGTTCAGATCCCACATATTTGGTGATAAAAAAATATTCTGATTTCTTTTTTCCTAGATATAGATTCGAATTGACTGTCAATTCAGTCAGCTTCAATATTTTTCAACATTTATATTTTACTATAATCACTCACATTATTTATTGATGTCGCTCATTTCATTCCCATCTTTCTGTACAATCTCAATTTCGTAAGTTTCATGAATTCATTTGTACCCCAACATTTTCATTATATTGTATATTTTTGTAGTTTTCCTGAAGAAGAGATAAATAAATCTCGAAAGCTCGAGTAAGAAAAAAGAGTATTCATATCAGCTGCTGCTATTCACAATATAAAATTTTTCGTTACTAACTGTCCTATTCAGAGAACTAAAACACGAAATAAAATTTCAATATAAAATTTTTGTTTTGTTCACAATTTTTTTTTTCAATTCTTTTCTCGAAACCTATGTAAAATGTGGCAGAATTTTAGTTGAGAAGCATTCACTTTGTACTTTCAATTCTGCATCTCAGGAATTTATATTCTGGGGTTTTCCCAAATAAAATTATCCAACAAATGAGTGATTTTATAAATGGAAGACCCTTATATTTTTGCATATTTCCAATGCTTTACAATACATCTATCATGATGCGACAAATGCGAGATATTTTCCCAACGGTATGGATCTTATTCAGAAAAAAACTACAAAATTTCGACGAAACAGTAGTCTGATTTTCAGAAGGGACACATGAATTTGATCGGAATTTCTTTCAACTTTAGGATTTGCCTAGTCATCCTCCCTAAATCATCAACCTCTCTTATACAGGGTGTCCGTTATCAATGTCCAAATATGAAGAATCTCAAATTGTTTTTTTTCTCGATTTTTTCAAATGTAACACCATGAATTCTTTTCGTAAAATCCGAAAAACAGTGTCGGAGACAACCTATCTGGGGGGGTCATTCACAAGAACGTTATCGATCTCAATTGAAGGCCTTCCATCTTGTGTGTGTGCAAGGGACGAAGCGAGAAACCCATAGCCTGGTCCTTGCATCTGATAAAGCCAATATTAAGTGCACATTATGTACACTAACCTGGAATTACCTTTCCAACGCTATTGGCTGCCACAACAATCATTGTGCTGCATACTGGCCACTCCCACAACGAGTTTAAACAGTCGGCCAGCTTGAGCGACGTTCCCTTGCCTTCTTCAGATCGAGGATTCAACACCTGACCGACTGTGACTAAAGGTACATATGTTAATTTTCGGAATGACCAACCGGGGTCAATTATATTCAATTTTTCGATTATTCACACTCGCCTAGACGGCATGGCTGTGTTCTTTCATGGGAAGAATGAGAAAAGGCGGTCCTGCAGGTCGTCTTCGATATACAGGGTGTTTCATTGGTGAATGAACATATGTTAATCTTTGGTAGAAATACCCAAGAAAAGTCCAAGAGACTTATATGATAATTCGCATCAAATCCATACCTGAGATTTTTCAGGATCCATATACAGGATGTTCCTGAATTCATGCGACAAAACTCAGGAGGTGAATGGTCTTTCCTATAACAAATTTTCTGAGTTCACCCTTTCCCAGATAACACCCTTGAAAGGGTGATAAAATTCGATTCTTGTTTTTATTCTACCTTTGTGTATTTAGGCTGTAAGTAGTCATTTCTAGCATTTACCATGAATTCTGCCACTTTTACATTGGTTTCGCGAAGAGAATTCGAGAAAAAAATTGTGAACAAGAATTTTATGTTGAAATTTTATTTCAATATGTATTGTATTATTCTAGTCTTTTGAATAGGGCAGTTAGTAACGAAGAATTTTATATTGGGAATAGCAACAACTGATATGAATATTCTTTTTTCTTACTCGAGCATTCGAGATCTATTTATCTCTTCTTCAGGAGAACTACAAAAATATACAATAGGATGAAAATGTTCAGGTATGAAATGAATTAATGAAAAACTTACGAAATTGAGATTTTACATAAAGATGTGAATAAAATGAGCGACATCAATAAATAATGTGAATAATTATGGTAAAATATAAATGTTGAAATATTGAAGCTGACTGAATTGACAGTCAATTCATATCTATATCTGGGCAAAATCGAATCTGGATATTTTTTCATCACTAAGTGAAATTTATGAAATCTGAACTAATGAGATATGAAAATATGGAGCTGAGACCACCTATATCGCTTCTAGAATTAAAACTCTTCTCATATTGTTAGATTCTTACCATTTCAAGAAAATTTCTCTTTTTTAGAATTTCTTTCAACATCTATGATTTCTACACTATCAAAATTTGGTTCATGATGGTCTTCTATGGAATGAGCAGCAAGAGCACATGTATCTTTTTTTGTTCTAATGTTACTTTTATGAAGTGCAATTCTCTGTTTCAATTTTGTAGTTGTTTGAACTTTATAACATTTATCACAATCATTACAATCAATTTTGTATATCATATTACATTCATTATGAATATGAATTTTATCTTTTAATTTTGAGAATATTTTCTTGAGTGGTTCAACATTCTTATTGGAAATTTTGAATTTTTCTCCAGGTACCATTTTTCGACATATTTTGTTTTCACGAAATCCCCCTGATTACCTTCAGGGTATCGAAAAAGGACCTCTGTGATCTGTGAAATTATCAGCTTCGAATATTAATATTTAAAGGAGCTCATCGATTTTTTAAAATTTTTCTACTAATAGTAGGAAAAATGTATTTTTCAATAAAAAATGCTTTGTTCGAAAACCAATAGACAAATTTCAATGTGTGATACATTTTAACATTTTCGTGTTGGCGATTAGATCTCTACAAAAATGTCTTCGATCAACATTCTCGTTCAAAAGTTATTCGATTCGATACTACTATAGAGGTATTTCTGAAGAAAAAGTTCGAATAACTTCTAAACGAGCTGTTTGATCGAAATATCGTATGGGACATTTTTGTAGAATATCTAATTGCCTACACGCAAATGTATCACACAATGAAATCTGTCCATTGGATTGTCAACAAAGAATTTTTTTATTGAAAATAGAATTTTTTTCCTGCTATCAGCAGCAAAAATAGAAAACATCGATGAGCGAACTCTAAATATTGATATTCAAAGCTAATATTTTCACAGACGCCTCGATACCCTAAAAATAATTAGAAGGCAAATTCCGTGAAAACAAAGCCGATTTTTTCTGAATAATTTTTTTCTTCAAAAATACCTCAATATTAGCATCGAATCGAATCACTTTTGAATGGGAAGTTTTATCGAAATTTCGTACGAAACATTTTTGTAGAGTATCCTATACGAAAATGTATCACACAATGAAATCTGTCTATTGATTTTACAACCAAGAATTTTTTATTGAAAAGAGAAATTCCTTTCCTGCTATTAGTGGGAAAAATTGAAAAATTGAGCGACCTCTAAATATTAATATTTAAAACTGATATTTTCAAAGAAGTCTTTTTTCTATACCCTGAAGATAATTAGAGTCATTTGATGACCAATTCAGTTATGTAAACGGAAATAAAATTTCACATTAAAATTCTTGCAAAAAAAATAATACGATGAATAAGAAGTTATACACGAATTATAAGATCGAAAATAAAATAACAAACAGATAAACACGATCCAACGACGTGAGGACGAATTTGATCTGGTAGATCGTTGAGGAAGAGAGAAACAAAAGTGAACCCGATATAGATCCCTGGGGAACACCAATATTTCAGTTCAAAACCATCTTTCTTCAGTTCAAATTGCTCCTAATCCATTTCAAAAACACATACTTCATCCCGAGACTGTTTATTCCCACCATAATGAGAACCCTACTTATACGTTCTGCCCTTTCGCTCTAAAAATCTCCTGACGACTCTGACTGATGGTAAAAACCGTCGTGCCTCTTTCAATGGTCCGTAATAAGGATCTGGGGCCCCGCTGGGTCGAGACATCTCGTTTCAGCGGGGCGCTACGACCCGCTACGGTCTATTAGTGCAACTAATTATAACACTCATTACCGAAGTTTATTAATCAATGTTCAATAACAATCGTCTCCATTGGGCGTTTTGATCTTCGACTCTGAGGAACCTCCTCCGGTCCATACGCGGTTCTATGATTCACGTCAATCTGTCTTGGGGGCCCCCATGTCAAGTGGGTGAGTTTGGAGGTCGTCCAATCAACAGTTACCGAAGAAATCATATCGACAAAAAAAATGATACTGTCACACAACTCCAACAATTAGAAGCTTCATTTCAAGTCTAAGCAAACTCAAAGCAATATGTGACTATTCGTGGATTTCACATAAATTAATCTTCTCATTTTCTTAGTCTTAATGTTTCAAACTTACCTCCATAAGATAACTAAATCACTCAACAAATAATTTAGTATTGCTTTTCCAATTTTCTTTATATCTCTCGAAAATGTTTTCATGTGGTGACCATTTACTCAAATTAATACTAAAAGGTAGAATCTATCTGAAAATCATTGTAACTACACTTGTTTTTATCCAAGAAAAAATTGGAACAACCATGTCCTCATTCGGGAAGTGTTTTTTAAAAGTTTTCGGGAAAAGAATTGTTATACAAATTCCAGATTTTGCATTTTTGTTTTAGACTATATGATCTTGAATTGTTAAATGTTTTCAAGCAAAATCTACTTCCGGTTCTACCGAAAACGAATGTGAACTTCGTTATTTCAAATGTACCACCCTGTATATTCAGACAATTTTGAATTATTCGTTCAATTTTACACAAATTGTTCTTTTTTTGAGCTTAGGATAATTTTCGCATATTCTTAATTCTGAAGAATTTCTTTTTTGTCATGGTAGGGTAATTTGAATTTTCAGTAATGAAATTGTTCTGTCAATTATTTTTCCAAGAGCATTAAAAATTATTACAAATTGTTTTTTTCTGCATTCCTGAGAATTTTTTACGTTGACTTCACTAATAGGTAGTCACATTGAAAACTTTAAACCAATTGTTGCTCTCTCATTCCAGATGATAATTCAAGAACTTAACTATAGAAAATATTTTCTCGATAACAAAGATTTCCAAAAATTTCACTTGACCGGTAATTATTTGCCAGTAAAAAATTACATTCGGAATGAGATTGATAATTGAAGACAAAATCGTTTTTCCTGAATATCTCGAAAATTATTTATTTTGGGATAAAAGTCTTGGACGTATGCTCCTATTATTTTTTGACGAAGATTTCGAAAACGCTTCGAAAAACTGGGGATCTAATTTGAAAAAATCGATTTTTTGATGTTTCGTCACTTCTGACTTTGACAAAGAATTTGTGACCTCCTGTATCATATTCTGAAAATACGCTATCGGAAAAGAAGCATCAGCCTCTCTTCCCGGAAATTTTCAAGAACAAGAATTTTTAATGAAAAAACCTCGAAGTTGTCTGTACTTCAACAAAGTTCAATTTTGACATTTTTTTTCAGTATCTTCTCATTTAAAGAGAATTTTCTCGGGAAATTCGAACTTTTGAATCAAATAGACTCAGAATTCAATGGAGAGTCTATTTATGCAATAAAAAATGGGTTTTACCATTTGAAAAAACGTTCTAGAACCTTCAAAAAAAAACAAGAAGTCGTCTTTTCACTTGAAGCAATCCTGAATCTTGTATATTTCCTAAAAATATTCTATAAAGCCATATTCGTGAATAACCCGGTACTTATATACTATATTCAAGCAATTTTTCCTATTTTCGGATATCTAAAAGTTCACTACATTCTGAACAAAAAAGGCGAATTTTCTGATTTTATCAACTGTAAAAAAAAAGCCTCGCTTTCAAAACAACCTGTATACTGCATCCACTCCTATGGAAACGGTTGACTTAAGTATACACGATTTCCTCGAGCAATGAAATTCAACCCGAAAATCTATAAGGAGCAAATTAAAAAATTTTAACCTTTTTTTCAGAAGGATACCTCAGACGCTTCCGCAAAGAACGAAGAAACAGGAGGCAGCTGGAAGATCAGCTGGACGTCGAGAAGAAGAGGAGGATGCAACTCGAGGACGCTCTAAAGAACGCTGGGGCATCTGAAGAACTTCGGAGGATCAATGGTAAGGGTAAGAAGAATTTATTGAACACTTCCATTTTCAACAAAAAGTTCCAATGTAATCTGACTTGAAAATTTAGAATTCTGAAGCTGAAAGACAGTAGGTCGTATCTACGGAACCCTCAGAGGCATTAGCGTAGCGAGAGTGGAGTCATGGGAGGTTCACCCCCAACAGTCAAGGAATTTTTGAATTTTTTTTTCAAGTTGTTACTTAAAATTCAATTTCTTACTTCTGTAATTTTTTCTAAACAATAGGGTGAAAATTAACTCTACATTGACTTTATAACTTATTTTTTATGTTCTCTCGGGAAGGTTTTGAACGAAACAAGACACATTAAATGGAAGAAGAATTCAGGATTTCAACGAATCTTATGTGAACAATTTTCAAAATACCCAAATGCTGATAAGTGATTTAGTACTTGGTATTTCCACCCTTTGCGTTAATTACAGCTCGGCAACGACGGTTCATACTCAAAATGTTCATCTTAAAATGTTTTATCTAATCCTTTCCAGATTTCTCCGAGTTGGATTCCTAAGTCATTAAGAGTAGCTGGATGATTTTCCGAACTTCTCAGCCTTCTATTGAGGTTGTCCCAAATCTGCTCAATCGGATTGAGATCTGGACTCCTTGCTGGCCATTCCATTCAAGAGACTTCAACCTCTTCAAGATACTCCTGAACGATGCGAGTGCACGATGGTGCCTGGCATTATCGTCCATAAAAAATGAAATTTTCACCAATGTATGGGCCAAATGGCACTATATGCTCTTCAAGAATGTTCCTTATATACTTATCAGCATTCATAGCTCCAATATCAACGGCCACTAGGTCTGTGCGAGTAGTCAAAGATATTCCACCCCATACCATAATCGATCCTTCCGGAAACCAGTAGTATTCAGGAAATTGCACTGAGCATATCTTTCATGTGAACGTCTGTATACAAGGGAATGTCGATCATAATAATAGAGGCAGAATCTAGACTCATCTGTGAAGAGAACTCTTTCCCTAACGGCCTCTTCCCAATGGATATGCTCTCTCGCAAAATCCAAACGCGCCCTTCGATGGGCTGGGGTAAGAGCTGGGTCTTTTACCGCGACACGAGGCCTTAAATCATATTCTCTGCGGCGATTCTTATTGTCTGAGTGCTAATTTGCACCCCATGAGTTTGCTCAAGCTGATTTTGAAGGAGGCGAGCGGTTGCAAACCGTTGTCTCAACGAAGAAACTCTCAAGTAACGTTCTTGAATGGCAGTTGTTACCCGTGGTCTACCCTGTCCTGGTCTTCGGACATTCATACCTGTCTCCCCGAATCGCTGCAACATTCTGGACGCACTTGTATGGGAAACTCCAAACCTTTCTGCAATTCTTGTGTATGTCCACCCTTCTTCTCGCAAAACTACCGCTTGTTCACATTCCTCTTGGGTCAAATTGCGTGTTTCGCGTTGCATAGCGATCGAGTGTAGAAAATCAAACGAAAGAAAAACTGTTGATCACTGGAATTAATCGAAAACAACTGATTTTAGAATGGAGCCAATACATTCAAAATCTGATAATATCATCTTTTTTTATTCCTGCTGGGAAAAACATCTGTATTGAAGAAAAAACGTTGAAAGTGGATAACATATGCATGCATAATTCTGATAAAAATAATCATCATTGAGAACACCTTCAGTTGTAGAATAAATTCAAGATTTCCATAATGTGCGTTAATTTTTTTGCGCAGTGTATACACCGTCAATTCAGGGACGCGTTGTTCCCCGCATCATCAACATCTTCAGGAATCAATACAGCCCAAACTTCCAGCATTACACCCGACCCTAATAATCGAGTCTGCAACTACCATTTCTTGTTATCTGTTAGGAATCAATCTTGAAACAGCCTCCCGCGGCCTTAGCTAGTCGAGGGGGGTGTAAACCACCCTTCATCTGTGCTGACGTCCGGCCTTCAAGAGCAGAAGGATCATTTGAGCTCGCGAAAAAAATTTGCTCTGGGATATGATTTCGGTGTAAGAGAAGGGTTGTTCATGAGTTTATCCAAGAAGTTTGTTGACTATTTGGTGGGATAAGACGTTTCGGTTGATGAAGAGAATGTTTATTAATGAAAAAATCTATAATTGTTCCAATAGATGGCTTCAGTTGTCTCTATTAAGTACACTAGATGGCGTTATAAAAATCAGATTTTGTATTACAAAATCTTTCCGTGATTAGTCGATGCACGAAATTTAAGAGAGATTGATTCTATTTAGAATAGAATCAACTACAGAAGAATCATTACAAAATTGTCAGGGAGGTTTCAGGAAAAATAGGAATTGTTGTGATCAGGTTCTTAGCCTCACCACATTCTTTGAATCAGGGTTCAATAAAAACTTGAGAACAGGGACAGCATTTGTGGATTTATCAGCTGCATATGATACAGTATGGAAAGATGGATTAATTTATAAACTTTGTAATCATTTAAAATGTGGAAAAATGGTTAGATTATCAGAAAATATGATATCCGACAGAATGTTCCGAGTTTTTGTCGATAATAATAGTAGTAGTTTCGAAACTTTGAATAATGAACTTCCACAAGGATCAGTTTTAGCACCTCTTCTATTCAATTTATATTTGTGTGACTGTCCAACTACTTCTTCGGAAAAATTTATTTATGCTGATGATATTGCTTTGGCTTTTCATCATTCCAATTTTCAAACAACAGAAAGTACTCTTTCCGCAGATTTGGATATAATGAAAAATTTTTTTTAAGTGGCGTTTGTGTCTGAGTGAAAATAAAACCGAGGTTTCGTGTTTTCATTTGAATAATCATCAGAAATATAGATAATTGAGTGTTACTTTCGGTTCATCTCCCTCAAGACGTAATTTCTATCCTAGATATCTGGGAATTAAACTTGATTCCTCTCTGAATTTCCACTCCCATTTAGATACTCTGCGTTTGAAGCTTAAAACTCAAGATAATATTCTTCAGAAACTAGCTGGTTCTTCGTGGGGCGCTGATGCAACAATACTTCGTACGGCAGCGCTTGCTTTGGTTTTTTCTGCTGCTGAATATTGTTGCCCTGTTTGGTTTAACAGTGTTCATGTAAAAAAAAATTGATGCCCAATTAAATTTATCTATGAGGATTATTACTGGTACTATCAAGTCTACACCTACTCCTTGGTTACCAGTCTTCTCAAATATTGTCCCTCCCATATTGGCAGGAAGACAACAGCTTTGAATTTTTGTAACAAATTCATTTCCTTTCCAAATTCATACTCACCTATATTCCAGATAATAAGGTCCCCAGATTGAAGTCCCTTAAACCTTTTTGGCCAAATTTTCTGATTGATATGAATAGAAGCGACGAAGAAATTTGGCAATCTGAATGGAATGTATGCAATCTTTTCAATACAGATCTTATTTCTGATCCTTCCATCAGAGTTCCTGGTTTCGACCTTCCCAGGAGAATATGGTCTGTTCTAAATCGCATTAGAACAGGCCATGGACGATGCAACAGCATGCTCTTCCGATGGAATTCGGTTGAGAGCCCTAGTTGTGAGTGTGGGGAAAATGAGGAGACTATAGAACATCTTATAAATAGTTGTCCCATTTATAAATTTCAAGATGGTTTCGAGGCTATACATAAAGTTACAAATGCATTTCTGAAATGGGTGGTTAATTTCAAAATAATTTTATTTATTCTAAATAATTCATTTCTTTTCTGCTTTTGTCTTTTTTCATTTTAATTACGAATCGTTTTGTGAGAAATATATTTATCTGAGCCCATCGACGGATAACATGAAGATGTTCCCTTAAATCACACTATTGTCTTTCAAGATTTTTCTGATATTTAATATTTCCAGTAATTTTTTTTTTCACTGGCGGGGGTAAGGGTTTTTTTCCCTTTGCTCATTTAATCATACTGCAGACCTGTATGGTTTTCCTGTGTCGCACCAACCTCAGCTAGGTACCTCTTTGTTTCAATATGTATTGCATTATTTTAGCTCTCTGAATCAAATGAACAGGCAGGTTGTTGTACATTTTTTGCTGCAATGAAAGCAAGAATCGTTGATTACATCTTCTGTTTAAAAGTGGTTACACCAGATTTTGCATCCCAATTTCTCTGGTTTCATATTTGAGTTGACGATAGTCTAGATCATCGAGTAGGTCCTGAATTTCAAGAAGTATTTCTTCCCATATCTCTTCCCCCATTAACTTCTTAACATCTCTTTCAACGTTATCGAGAGGAAATACTTCAATTTTTGAAGCCAAAAGACTCACACAGTGTTACTCACTTGTTAGATCATAGAAGTCCCCTAATTTCTTCCTTTTTACTATTTTTTCTAAAAATTTTAACACTATCTTGTGTCATTCTCATCTTTCCCTGAGAACTCACAACAAATATCTTGCAGATCACTACAACAACTCAGATACCAAATCCTCAAACAACAAGGCTTCCTCATCGTGTTCATCGCAGAATCCAAGGTCAACTCCGAACGTACAAGAAAGAGACCAGATGATCCAGGAAAGAATGAAGCAGGAACCAATCGATTCAACCCCTATCTCGTATCCACAGCCCATGAGGGAACCACCACCCCCAACGCAACCAATCGATACCAAGCCTTGGTGCTACTCTGGTATCGATCTTATAAACAACGGAGCAGCGTTTTGGCAGAGCTACTCAGGTATGTCTATTTATGGCTTTTTAAGTTGTGTCTTTATTTATTTTATTACTTCATCTTTCTTTCAACTGAGTTTAAACTTGAACCAAGTCAGACTTGAACCTTCAAGCATAGATTGGGACAATTTGAAAATTTCTAGTGGATACCAAAGCAAACACACAAATACATCAGATAAAAGGATTGAATTTCTAGTGAGGCAAGAATATCAAATTCTATTTGGTCTTGGTTTCTGTTGATCTAAGGAATAGAGTATAAGATCTTTTCATGGGCCCTGAATCTGGCAAAGGTGAAACAAGAAAGAGATTGAGGAGAAAAAAAAAGACGAAAGAGAAACACTTTAGAGGTATTTCCTCCAAAAAGTTTTTTCGGATCTTTAACTTTGTAAGATCTAGTGTCTGAATCTTGCAACCTAAAGATGCACACAATGAAAATGAGTCTAGCAGAAAACCTTCTACTTGTAGTAGGAAAGAATTCAGTCATTCTCAATAAGAACAAGAATTAATAATTAAGGAAGAAAGTTGACAACCCATAATTTTTCCTCTTGTATTATATGTGAAGATATAATACATAATTCATCAGTTTCTGAGTGGAGTACATAACATACATGCTTTGCTTAGGTTGGGTACTGTTATGGTTTTAATATTGCAATATAAGTTCAGATAATTCTCAATCTCAGATAAAATCGGTTTACTGAAGTCATCATTTTGATAATATAGAAGGAAATAAGTTAAGAAAGTTCCATTTTCCAGATAATTTCAGAATCATACCAGAGTTTTGCTTTTTTAGAGCCCCACATTGGGTGCCATTTTTTCTATATAATTCGAAATTTTTCATGAATAAAGAGACAATTCAAAAGTAATCATACAGTTATCTCCAGATTATCTTCTCTTGTATCAATGTGATTGTAGCTATAGTTAAGGATGAATAAATATTGATTGAAAGATGTAATGAAACGCCTTCAATCTACAACCAAGTTGGTAGCATAATCGGGATGTCATAGTATCTTCAAAAAGAGTTACAGTCCACTGCGACCTTATGGTCTATTGTACCCCTTGACAAAGCTAAACTGCTCCACATGGGTTAGGGATATTGACTCAAATTGCAAAAAAATAAAGTTTAAATGAGATTTTGTGATGAATACTCATATTAATATGATTTCAAGTTGCAGGAAATAAAATTAATTTTAGTCTGTAAGTCTGCAGCGTATACAGGAAGGTTAATAAATATCGAGTATTCCTAGAGAATTCAAGCATTTTAAGACTATCAATACAATGTATGGGCTCCACGGGCATCTATAACAGCTTGACATCTTTTTTGCATACTACATACGAGGTTGTTGAACATTTCTTGAGGAAATTGGTTCCATAAACGGGGCAGAAGCTCTCTCATATCATTTAAGGATTCTGGGGTAGGTTGATGATTATCTAACCTTCTTTGGAGCATATCCCATGCATGTGCTATGCAATTCAAATCTGGTGAGTGCGGAGGTATTGGTAAATGTGGAATGCTAAGCTTCTCGCACGCATTCTCATCTATGGCTGCACGGTGCGGTCTAGCGTTATCGTTTAGAAATTGAAAAGTTTCACCAATAGCAGCGTGAAAATTTGGCAAAACATTTTCAATGACATGCTCCCTATAGTGTAAGGCGGTCATATTCCCAGGAAAAATGTGTAGATTTGTGTGCCCGTTGAAACATATCCCGACATATACCATAACACTATGGTATGGATGGGCTTCTTGGACATAGCGACGATTACGGAGTATGCGTGGGATTGTCCATACCCTTATTCTTCGAGAATCTGAAGATCGTCCATATCTGGATTCATCAGTGAAAAAGACACTACGCCATTGATCGTTCCAATTGATATGTTGCCTTGCCCATTCCAATCTTTGACGCTTATGGTAACAACCTGAATTATGCCACCCTGTAGCATTCCGATAGCCCTATAAGCCTCAGCGTTTGTTAATTCAAGTCAAGGCATTTTCAGAAAACTCGTCTCAAATCGAAGCCGTTGATAAACTGACTACATTTCAAAATAAGAACATTCATGAAGCATATGCAAAGAACCAAACTTCAGAAAAAAGGCGACCAGATTGACTAAATGTCTCATAATGATTTTAATTGGATCGATTCCAGTTTTTATTGAGTTTCAAATGATTCTACAGCGATTTTCTCGAAGACTACATACTTTTCAAAACGATTGAATACGATATTCCTAACTCTTGTGGAGCAGTATACAATACAATATGCAATACAAATGATTCTAAACGGTGTTTTGTACAATCTTCAGCTCTTTAGTAAATGTCGGACTCGACAATGTCCATGATTTTATCAACATTCCACTCAACTTTCATGACATTGTTTTTAATAGAGCCATTCTTCATCGATTCATTTTGAGTCGCAGTATCAGAAAATATTCTCATGTCGCTTCTTTTTTGATTTTGAGAGAGTTCAGGTTATTTTTTAATTGTTCAATTATTTTATCTTCTTCACTGTTTTAATTGTATATTTCGATTTCTTGAGTAAGTTGATAAAAAAAACAGAATACGTTCGTCATAGTCTCATTCATGGTTCTCATTGTTTTCTCCGATCCACAAACCTTCAACATTGATCTTGTTCCTTCCGATTATATAACCTCAATTCATGCACCCCCATCTTCATTGTTTCCGTTGTTTCTCCAGTTCCGGAAAGCTATACGAAACCCATTTCGCTGACACGCACTTAAACGGGAAGGTACACAGAGGGTGACGGGATTTAATAACTGTTTTCCATTTATTCGGTTATCTCAGACGACTTCACTTCTCAGTCACAGAACTTCATCTCCCATTTCACGCTCTGCGACAATAATATTCAGAACGGATCGCCGCGGGCGAGAATTTTAAACAAGGGGGACGTCGGAATATTCTCTTAATTCGTTTTGGATTGAAGTCGGCGCGGAGGTGGGGTTCGGCCTTTAGTTCGAGCTTCGGGCGCCAGCTAGATGATGAGTTTTGGGTTTTTCGCGGGTATGAGAGAAGAAAGCTGGAAAGAAACGTTGGTTGAATCTCCTTGGGATGGATCACTCTAAAACAAAGCTGCAAAATCCGAAAGATCTGCAAAATTTCACCTTCTAAACTTATTACTTTTCAGATTGTTGAAATGGTGACAGTAAATCGATTATATCTGAGAGCAAACTCCTCACTCTTATATGTTTCTTGACCAAGTCATTGTTTCCTTTGGCTCACAATGGCGAAGCATTCCTTGACTATAGTCTATCCAACGAGAAGTGATAACCCGCAAAACAACAAGGCTCAGCAAAATGAATCACTTGATTGTCGTATTACAAATTTGGAGAATTTATACATGAATTACGTTTTTCTTCAATACAGATGTTTTATCCCCGCAGGAATAAAAAAGGATGATATTATCAGATTTTGAATGTATTGGCTCCATTCTAAAATCAGTTGTTCTCGATCAATTCTAGTGATTGATAGTTTTTCTTTCGTTTGATTTTCTACACTCGATCGCTATGCAACGCGAAACACGCAATTTGACCCAAGAGGAATGTGCCCAAGCGGTAGTTTTGCGAGAAGAAGGGTGGACATACACAAGAATTGCAGAAAGGTTTGGAGTTTCCCATACAAGTGTGTCCAGAATGTTGCAGCGAATCAAGGAGACAGGTATGAATGTCCAAAGACCAGGACAGGGTAGACCACGGGTAACAACTGCCGTTCAAGAACGTTACTTGAGATTTTCTTCGTTGAGAATGGATTTATGAATGCTGATAAGTATATAAGGAACATTCTTGAAGAGCATGTAGTGCCATTTGCTCCATACATTGGTGAAAATTTAATTTTTATTGACGACAATGCCAGAACCTCATCGTGCGCGCATCGTTCAGGAGTACCTGGAAGAGGTTGAAGTCTCTCGAATGGAATGGCCAGTAAGAAGTTCAGATCTCAATCCGATTGAGCAGGTTTGGGACAACCCCAATAGAAGGCTGAGAAGTTCAGAAAATCATCCAGCTACTCTTAATGACTTAGGAATCCAACTCGGACAAATCTGGGAAGGATTAGATCAGAACATTTTAAGATCACTCATTTCTAGTATGAACCGTCGTTGCCGAGCTGTAATTAACGCAAGGGGTGGAAATACCAAGTATTAAATCACTTATCAGCATTTCAGTATTTTGAAAATTGTTCATTCCTCTTTTTTCACATAAGATTCGGTGAAATCCTGAATTTTTCTTCCATTTAATTAATGTGTCTTGTTTCGTTCAAAACCTTCCCGAGAGAACATAAAAAATAAGTTATAAAGTCAATGTAGAGTTAACTTTTATTAAAATTGAGATTTTTTTAATGTGCGTTAATTTTTTTGCGCAGTGTATAACCATGACATAGGTACACTAGCTGGTTCTTACGAACATCCAGATACATTTAGAATCTTGTACTTTTTGGAGTATTCGATCTCTGGGAGTGTTTCCATACCGCACTAAACAGCAGCCAAAGAAAATATTCATAACCCTATAGGCGTACATTCAGTTGTTTACTGGCGCTATCGCTTCTCGTTGGATAGACTATATGTTTCTCCTTCCTCCCCACAGAATCGACATTCTTCAGAGTCCGATAAGCCCATTCTCAACAGATGCTTTCTGAGACTACAGACTAGAACAGATCTTGTAATTTCAGAGTTCTCAAGAAAATTTTTGGAGTCATCCATCCCTAGGAGATTCCACCAGGGTATTTCTATACCGCAGAAGGTTGTTAGGGTAGTCTCATCCTCTCTGTCTTTCCTCGAGGGTAATTTACTGTTGCTCCTAGCCGTTGTCTCGTCTTTAATAACACTAAATCCAGGCTAGGATTTGTATGTTTAGGTCGATGTCGTGTCCATATCGAGCTTCGTAATGGCCTCCTGAATATTCCAGAACGTCTTAAACCGTGTGTACTCCATGAATTTCGAAGGAATATCTTCGGCGCATTCCTCTTGTCGGAGGAAACTTAGTGGGCTGCATTATAATTTCCCCGGAGTTTTCCAGTGTACATAATATGTTTATGGCGTATGGCCTGTTTGTACGCCTCCGTCGGGTTGGATTTAATGAGCTCCCGGTCGTCTGCTACGTGCGCGTATGCTGAAATACGAGCCGGCCGAACATTATGAGATGCACTAGGAAATTGCTAATGAGATCGGGGTAGATTGCCGCTGCTTCTGGATATTAGGTGGATGGTTACCTGAGGTGTCGCGTTGTTGTTTCGATCGGATATCACGACGTCATCAGGGTGATGGGCTACTTGATTCCGGGTTGTCTTTATTTCAAGTTTACTTTCTAATATAACGATTCCTTCTTGGAATTGTCTTCTTATTCATGACAAATTTGGAATCAAATGAACCAAACGGCCCATATGTAGGGCTTTTGAAAGAGCTCAACCTCCAGTTTCAGAGTTCTAATGAACTCTTTTTTGTGTTGTCAAGCTCTAGGTGGAAGAAAATTTCTTCCTTATCCCTACAGAATTTGCACAAGTCGTTTTCTCCTAGAACCATCTTCATGAGGTGCTTCTAGAGTTGACAGTGTCCTTCAAGGAATCCAGAGAGATGTTATATCGAATTATTGCTAAGATCCAGATGCTCTTAAAATCCGGAGAAACTTTTTGGGATGATCTAACATAAGAAGATTCCTCCAGAGTGTTTCTCTTTCGGCTTTTTTCTCCTGTTACTCTTTCTTGTAGCTGAAATCCAACATCTGGAAAGGCTTCAGCGAGGTTATTCCTCACTCTCGCAAATATCTTGACCAAGGCATTGTTCCCTTGGACTCACAATGGCAAATAATTCTGTGGCTAGGTGAATAAATGTTTCTTCCTCCTCCCCACAGAATCTACACTCTGTCTTCTTTCATCATCTTAGGTTGACTTTCTCATATAACTTCGTCCACAATATCTTCTTGGTGATTTTATTAAAAAAAAGTTGTTTTTTTTTTTCATTCTCTTTCCTCATTTCAGGTGAAGGCTATCATATAACTTCGTTCATGAATTTCTTCTTGAGTCAGTCTCTTCTTTAAGATTCTTTCCTTTAGAAAATGATGATAGTTAAAATCTTTTTCATCTGAAGAATAGTTTGGATCTGTTTTATTCCAGGTCAAAAGTGGCTGTTCTCTCTACTCCTCATTTCAGGTTGAGGCTATGAAAAAACCCATTAACCCTTTCATCACAAAATAACTCTTTATTCATCCTGTTAGACATTCAACAATTTATTTGATATCCAGGTCAGGTGAAATCTAAATTATATACAAATTCATCTTGCAAGAAACTATAATATTTTACCAAGGCGTCCTTAAGAAATGTTGTTTCATCAGTCCTCTATGAAGTATCATCTGATTTCTTGTCTTGGACTCCGAACGTTTATCATACAATTTATTTTTCAAATGTACAGGGTGGGCAAAATTGGTAATACCTGAACTTCTTGGCATTCTCCACTCATCATTCCAGATGTTTGATTCATTTCGATCGTATCAGAACCATAGTAGCGAATTTCAGCATGAGATTCAAGGAATATAAATCAATTTTTTCGGTACAGCCGATATGCTGCAAGAATCCTCTCTTGAACACTTCTTCAGCCTGCATTCCTTCACGGACAATCGCGTAATATCATGGATCGATCGACTTCTTCATTTTCGAATTTAATTAGAAATTAAACGCCTGTTAGGCACAAAGAAACGCAATATTCAGTAGCCGAGATGGAATCAAAGATGGCCGTCGGAGCATAGAGGCGTCGGCCGGATTCAATTTATTTATCGCTCTTCAACAATCGAAATAGTTTCACAGAAAATTAATCACACATTCGTCAAGCGTCGATTGACACGCGGGAGATTGGAGCACAGAGTGGTGAGGTTACCTGGGTGTCAGGAGGCGCGTTCGGAAGCTATTATTACGGAGATAGAGGTGTGTTCCAGAAATTATCACTTACGGTTATCGGATCTCTGCGTTTTCAGCGATCACCGGGTCTTTTTCCAGCGGTTAACTTTTATTGCTGTTAGGGGGTTTTGGTAGATGGAAAAATAGGTTAATCTACTAGTAGGTATGTCAAACTTGACGTTTGAAATGGAAAAATTAATAAATCTAGTAGAAGGTTTTTAGATCTGTGCGATTGGTAGTGATGTCTAACGAATATTTGATTTCGAAATGTAGTTTGATTGATTCGATTGCTCTTTTCCTGAAAGAATAGAGGAACATTCCAAGGGAGTCAAAAACAGGAAATTTGTTGAGTTGAAAATTTCGAACAAGCAGAATCCTTTAAAAGTGCGATGAACCACGAAATCTTGTTCAATTCACTTTAATAAACATGTCATCAACTTTTTTGTTATGTCCCTATTCTCCTTCAAAAATAAATGAAATAAAATTTTTTGCTTGTGATACAGATAAGCTTGTTTTTTCGGTATATTATTTTTTAGGGTGTATTTAATTTCCTGCATAGCTGTAATTCTGTAAACATTTGGAAATTTTTGTTCTATCTCTTTGTGGATGCTTTTTTGGGTGTAACCTATCTGCATCCCATTTCCCCAATAAAAAAATAAATTCAAACAGATGCCGAACAAATACTAATTATCTGAGTCTGACGTAAATGACAGTTGTGGTTGTTAACCCTTATCAAACTGGTTGTATTGTTATGATTCCTTTCGAATTGTCTTCTTATTATATATATATATATATATATATATATATATATATATATATATATTGTGAGATAATTCGGTGTTGAAAAGTAATAATAATATAATGTTTCGTGGGATAGCATCACCTTTTTGTGATTGTTAGCTCATCCCCTTTTTTCATTTCTTTGTAGCTCCTGAAGATGGAATAAAGCATTCCGAAAGCTCGAGTGAAAGTACTAAAAAAGAGTTTTCTTGATTCACCACCTACTTAGTGTTGCTATCCCACGAAACATTATATTATATATATATATATATATATAATCCTTTTGATTCAAAGAGCTACAATAATACAATACATATTAAAACAAAAAGGTACCTAGCTGAGGTTGGTGCAACACAGGATGTTTTAATGTTGTTTTGTTGAAGATTGATGGTTCAATTATCGACCAAGAACACTTAGAATTCCTGTGACCCTCCAAAACGTGAAGAAACGAGTTGGAACACAGAAAATTTGACATGTTGGTCCTTCGATCTCGGATAACATCCTGGCGTCCTAACGCAACGTGCGTCGATTGAAAACGGAACGGGAGGCGTCGAAAACTGTTAGAGGCGAAGATTACAGGCGTTGAACACTGGCAGACGAAGGAAGTTAATTTAGTTTCGCGGCAATGCCATTATCCCGGACACAGAGTTTCTGGCCCAAGGCCGTTTAGCGCGATGTTATCTTTACTGTTGCAATTTCTCGCCTCGTTGTCTCTCCTTCTACAGCATCCGAGATGTCATTAGGGACGCCGAAGAAAGTGAATCCTACTCTGATTCCCTGAGGATGGAAGCGGGAATTGAAATTAACTGAGGTTTCGCTTACGATTGTTCTCGAAATATTTTCCCTTTTCAGCATTTTCTCTCGGGAGATGTCGTGACGTAATTTTCCTGGAAATGTTTCGAAGTGACACCCTGTATATGCCAGAATATGTTCAGTTTCGAACTACTAATGTGTACAGAGCCTAGATACTCAATCATTCACAAAGAATTTTTATTTTCTTGGCTATTATGAGAGATTTTCACACAAATGGAAGACATATAGAATGATTCAAATAATCCATTTTCGAAAGAAATAAACACCCATCGTACATATATTAAACGCTCTTGAAATTAACAGCGAAGACCTCTGAATTCTCATCAACCACCTCAGAATGCACTTCAAGATCTCAGACAGCACATGACGTAACTCCGTAAAGGCATTAGTCAAGGATGCTGCAACCATCTGAACGTAAAAAAAATCATAGATGCAAAATGGCCGATACACCTCGATATAATGGTTATTTATGATATGAGTTTTAAAAGTGACGTTTCATTTTGTGAGTGAAAACAATTTCACGAACAAAATAAAATCACTTTTAACACAAATACCATACAATGTTTTTTGTACAACTACCCTATTTTGATAATGAAATCGGCGAATTTGCAATGACAATAAACTTCGAAATGCATTTCAATATCCAACTAAATTTGACCTGGTGTAAATTGAAAAATGTAGAAGGGAACTTCAGTGAAACTGTTTTCCTGCCATACTTAGAAGAAAAATCGAAGATATGGAGTTCATCAACTTTGTGGAGCAATTTTTCAATGATAAAGTGAAGCGCCCTTGTTAAAAATGGTTTGGACGTTAGTTAATATTTTGAGGTAATAGCATATTCAAAACGGAGAAGTGAAGGATATCGTCCCAAAAAATCGAAAATTCCCACTCGTAAACAAGTTGAAAAGTTTATAAAGAGGCACCAGATGAGAAATACTTGATGGTTAAGGTTGCAACTATTTTCAGATTATTTGGAGACTGTCGGCATGAAGAATTGTGTAATTTATCTGTGGAAGACATCGAAATAACGAATAAATCATTGGTTATACAACTTCCAAATACAAAATCTAAAGTCAGTCGTTCTTTCAGTATCATTGGGAAGTATGTAGACTATTTTCATAAGTACTTTGCACTGCGCCCCTCTGTCATCAAACATCGTCGTTTTTCCCTGAAATACATGAATAATAAATGCACTGCCAATCCAGTTGGTATCAATACATTTGGGAAAATTCCATCTATTGTTGCCGAATTCCTAAAACTGCCAGAACCAAAGCAATATACAGGACACTGTTCTCGAAGATCCTCCGCTTCATTGCAACCAGAATCAGGAGCAAATGTTACGGATATAAAAAAACATGGTGGATAGAAGTCTACGACGATAGCCGAGGGCTATGTTGATCATTCCATTGCATATAGAAATGTCATTGCTGAAAAAATTCTCCAAACCTCAACAGATTTTGGATCATCATCCAATATTGTACTTCCGGTTTCTACAAGTACTGATGGTGCTGAGGATTGTAATAATGTGTTGAGAAGCTCCCTAACGTCACAGGGCATTAATGTTAGTAATCGTTCTAGTTTTACGAATTATATTAGTGTTCATAAGTAATGATTGTTTAATATTGATAATAAAAATTTGCAATTGGTCTCATCATAAGAAAATGTAGTGCTTAAAATATTTTCAACACTAATTTTAAAAATATTTTTAACACGCTTCCACGTAAACAATCAATTTTAACATTGTTTGCTGTCATTAAAAGTGTCACTTTTAATGGCAGTTGTACAAAAAATGATTTCGACAGGATACTTGTCCTAATAAAAGTGTTCCTCGATTAACTTGATCGATTCTTCATTCCCTGTTTCACATCAGTAGTGGATTTGACAGCCTTATTCTCGTATCTCGTACTTTTATGAATGTCGACGTACAGAAATACTACAGATTTCAACGAAAAACCAATCCATATCAAAATGGATCGAATTTCAACATGAACTTCTCATATTTGTAGTTTTCCCAGGAAATATCCCCCCGCCCTAGTTGGCAACAAATTCGAAAACAATTTCCCATAAACCTCAGGGGCTTAGAGAACTCACTTCTTGGGGTCTCTGGGAGATGAGGGGAGGGGAGGCGATAGGAAGTGGATCCGGAAACAAACCGGAAAGATTTACACCCCGGAGTACGTTCGAATGTTTTAATAACCGTTGCAGAATGGAATCCAAACAGTTTAACAAAGACAATCCCCTCTTCCGGTGACTTACCCCGAAAACTTCTTAATTAAAGAGTGGAGTGAATCTGGAAGATCAAGTTCATATTTCGCGGTTGGTACGTCTGTAGATGGCGAGAGGAACTTCGAAATTACCATAATTAACCCAGCTTAACATATATGAAAAAATAAAAAAAAACATTTTCTAACTTTTATAACAATTTTATATCTCAAGCGGTTGCAGGAATATTCATTCTTCAGAGATAGCTAATTTGGGATTGATATAATAAAAGGATAATTGACTGTGGTGAGAATTTTTTATTTGGTTGTTATCATCAGAAGGACCATTAGATCTTTGAATATCAAGGAAAATGATAAAAGTAATTCGTAATAGTTGACAAATATAGACTGCTCCACAAGAGTTAGTATTAAATCGTTTTGAAAAGTATGTAATCTTCGAGAAATTCGATGTGAAATAATTTAAAACTCAATAACAACTTGAATCGATCCAATAAAAATCAGTATGAGACATTTCGTCAATCTGGTCGCCTTTTTTCTGAAGTTGGGTTCTTTGCGTATGCTTCATGAATGTTCTTATTTTGATTTGGAGTCAGTTTATCAACTGCTTCGATTTGAAGTGAGTTTTCTGAAAATGCCAAGACGTAAATTAACAAATGCTGAGGCTTATAAGGCTATCGGAATGCTACAGGGTGGCCTTACTCAGGTTGTTGTAGCGGAAAGGCTCCAAGTCAGTCTAAGTGAGCGACGAAAAACAACACCTGCTCAGGATCGTTTCATCACCGTTTCGGCGAGAAGAAAGCCTACATCCACGTGTAGAATGCTACACGTGCTAGAAGTAATACTCTCCAAAATGCATATAGGGTCCAAGTTTCCATCTGTCTGCCCTATGCATTTCAATTCACAATGAGGGCATGGAATTTTGTAGACGACGTCACTGCTTCTCAATATTGGTGTTTGTTCTTTCAATTTACTATACAATTTCTTAAGCGGTTTAACATTTTTTATTGGTATCTTCATACTCTTTTTAGGTAAAATATCTTTTTATCTTTCTGTTAGAAAATCTGCCTGAGGAAGTGTTAAGTAAATTGTCTTGATTTTCTCGTCTTTCTAACTGAGGTAATCTGTCCGGGTTTTTATATATTATCTTCCTTAGGAAAATTTAGGATATCCATTTTCTCTTAATATATTTTTCAGCTTTGTCAGATTTCTAAACACGGAAGGATATCTCTTCACCTCATGAAGATTTGTTGAAAAGTCACAGTTAGGCTTCTTCAAGGTCCCAAAACTCGAAATCCGATGGAGTAGTGAAGCTAGATCTTTGCTGCTGAAGTTTTTTCGGAATCTCTTCTCTCCTATGGAAGACAGGGAGATAAAATATGAAGTCCCTGAGTCTGTTCAGCCAGGTCTTTGCTGTTGAAGAATAGAGGTTGTTTCGATATCTCATTAGCTAGGAGACTAACTGAATGAATGTAGAGGCTGAAGATCTCATCAAAAATTAGCTAGAATACTCTTACATTGCAGGACATATCTTCTTTCTTATGGAGGACAAGAAGATAAAATATGGGGACACTGAGTATCTTCAGCCAGGACTTTGATGTTGAAGAATAGAGGTTGTTTCGATATTTCATAAGCTGGGTGAATAACTGAATGAATTTTGAGGCTGAAGATCTCATCAAAAATTAGCTAGAATACTGTCACATCGCAGGACATATCTTCTTTCCTATGAACGACAGGAAGATAAAATATTAGGACACTGGGTATTTTCAGCCAGGTCTTTGCTGTTGAAGAATAGAGGTTGTTTCGATATCTCATAAGCTGGGTGACTAACTGAATGAATGTTGAGGCTGAAGATCTCATCAAAAATTAGCTAGAATACTCTTACATTGCAGAACAAATCTTATTTCCTATGAAGGATAGGAAAATAAAATATAAAATATTAGGACACTGAGTATCTTCAGCCAATTCTTTGCTGTTGAAGAATAGAGGTTGTTCCGATATCTCATGAGCTGGGTGACTAACTGAATGAATGTTAAGGCTGAAGATCTCATCAAAAATTAGCTAGAATACTCTTACATTGCAGAACAAATCTTATTTCCTATGAAGGATAGGAAAATAAAATATAAAATATTAGGACACTGAGTATCTTCAGCCAATTCTTTGCTGTTGAAGAATAGAGGTTGTTCCGATATCTCATGAGCTGGGTGACTAACTGAATGAATGTTAAGGCTGAAGATCTCATCAAAAATTAGCTAGAATACTCTTACATTGCAGAACAAATCTTATTTCCTATGAAGGATAGGAAAATAAAATATAAAATATTAGGACACTGAGTATCTTCAGCCAATTCTTTGCTGTTGAAGAATAGAGGTTGTTCCGATATCTCATGAGCTGGGTGACTAACTGAATGAATGTTAAGGCTGAAGATCTCATCAAAAATTAGCTAGAATACTCTTACATTGCAGAACAAATCTTATTTCCTATGAAGGATAGGAAAATAAAATATAAAATATTAGGACACTGAGTATCTTCAGCCAATTCTTTGCTGTTGAAGAATAGAGGTTGTTCCGATATCTCATGAGCTGGGTGACTAACTGAATGAAGGTTGAGGCTGAAGATCTCATCTACAATTAGCTAGAATACTCTTACTTCTTTCTTATGAAGGACAGAAAGAAAAAATATTAGGACACTGGGTATCTTCAGCCAGGTCTTTGCTGTTGAAGAGTAGAGGTTGTTTCGATATCTCATAAGCTGGGTGACTAACTGAATGAATGTTGAGGCTGAAGATCTCATCAAAAATTAGCTAGAATACTCTTACATTGCAGAACAAATCTTATTTCCTATGAAGGATAGGAAAATTAAATATAAAATATTAGGACACTGAGTATCTTCAGCCAATTCTTTGCTGTTGAAGAATAGAGGTTGTTCCGATATCTCATGAGCTGGGTGACTAACTGAATGAAGGTTGAGGCTGAAGATCTAATCAAAAATTAGCTAGAATACTCTTACATTGCAGGACATATCTTTTTTTCTATGAAGGAGAGAAAGGTAAGACATGGAGACACTGCGTATCTTCATCCAGGTCTCTGCTGTTGAAAAATAGACGTTGTTTCGAAGTCTCATGGGCTCATAGACTAACTGTATGAATGTTGCAGCTGAGGATCACTTCAAAAACTAGCTGCAATACTCTAACAAAGCAGGACATTCTTTCTCAAGAAGAACAGGGAGAATGTCTTCAGCCCACTGTATAAAAAGGGAACCGGACATCCTTCTAAGGCCTTTCCGAACTTTGGCAGCTTCTGCGGACCTTCCTCAGCACCGAACCCATAATAATCTATACCGATTACAAAGCTAATTTAATTGGAATCCCTCCTTGGCCGAACAATAACAAGACAATGCCCTAATGGCTCCCAAGACGACCGTGCGTGGAGTTAACGCAAAGAGAAGTTGTAGTTCTAGTTGTGCAACACGGCCCCTATAGGTGATCGGACAACAGGAAGCCCGGCGCAGTATTAACTAATTACCTATTCATTACGGCTTAGAGTGGCAAGTTGGCCCTGAATTATTCGGGCTCGGGAGGCCTCGTTCCGGAAGTGAGGTAAGACGCCGGAAGCTCCCTAATGGATGCCGAAGTTATCCGGCGCGGAGGACCATGTACACCTTCGGCTTTATTAGAATTGATTGGTTCCTGATGTAATCGCGTGCGCTTCCACGGGCACCGGGCTGACCGGAGGATGGGAGACCTCGGGGAATAACCCGCAGGATCTGCAGGAGTCGCGGGAAATCGGTGCGGTTCAAGGAGTTGGAAGGGATCGGGTCCACGTGGGGGGGAACTCGATGGAGCGTGAGGTTGGTCTATGTTCTCGTTGCTGTTTCACGATCTTCATTTTTGGTGAAGAATTGAGGATTGAAATTTGTTAGATCGTCTAGTTTAGATCTTGTCCTTTATTCTTTCGAAAAGTCGACTGTCCAGAAATGAGGACTACGAAGATATGCTTTTCCCAAAGTTAAGGAAGGAAGAATGTTCAGTAAAGAGTGTGGATTCCTCGATGATCAATCTTAGACTAAAAACGCTTTCATTTCGGCTATTTTGCATCTATGATTTTTTTACTATCAGATGGTTGCAGCATTCTATGGAGTTACATCATGGGCTGTCTGAGTTCTTGGAGTGTATTCTGATCATTTCAATAACTCTATTTTGCTACAATTTCCTTGAAAATCTCTCTTGATAGCCAAGAGATTTTTTTTTGTACAACCGCCTTTAAAAGTGACCTTTTTAATGACAGCAAACAATGTTGAAATTGATTGAACTATCAATTTCATCATTGTTTGCTGTCACGTCAACACGTGGAAGCGTGTTAAAAATATTTTTAGCACTCCATTTTCTTATGATTTAACAATCACTACTTATGAACATTAATATTAATCGTAAAACTAGAACAATTACTAACATTAATGACCTGTGACGTTAGGGAGCTTCGCAACACATTATTAGAATCCTCAGCACCATCAGTACTTGTAGAAACCGGAAGTACAATATTGGGTGATGATGATTCAAAATCTGTTGAGGTTGGGAGAATTTTTTCAGCAATAACATTCCTATATGCAATGGAATGATCAACATAGCCCTCGGCTACCGTCGAAGACTTCCATCCACCATGTTTGTTTATATCCGTAATATTTGCTCCTGATTCTGCTAGCAATGAAGCGGAGGATCTTCGAAAACAGTGTCCTGTATATTGCTTTAGTTCTGGCAGTTTGAGGAATTCGGCAACAGAAGATAGAATTTTCCCAAATGTATTAATACTAACTGGATTGGCAGTGCATTTATTATTCATGTATTTCAGGAAAAAACGACGATGTTTGATGACAGAAGGGCGCAGTGCAATATACTCATGAAAATAGTCTACCTACATACTTCTCAATAATACTGAAAGAACGACTGAAATTCGTTTTTGTATTTGGAAGTTATATAATCAATGATTTATTTGTTATTTCGATGCCTTCTACTGATAATTTACACAATTCTTCACACCAACAGGCTCCAAATAATCCGAAGATAGTTGCAACCCTAACCATCAAGTATTTTTGATCCCGTGCCTCCTTTATAAACTTTTCAACTTGTTCACGAGTGAGAATTTTTGATTTTCTATGACGATATTCTTCACTTTTCTACATTTTTCAATTTACACCAGGCCAGGAAATTGTTATATGCTATATCGTACTGCTGAAGAGATTTCTTAGGTGGGAATTCCAGATTTGCCCTTCTTGCAAACTCTTCAATATCCAGAGGGACAACCAAATCTTCACTTTTATTAATAATTGAACTCTCGACAAACATATTAAGCAGTTAAAAACCCAAGGCGAATATTGGACAGAAACCAAATTCAAATGACAGCGTCTTTTCTCATTTGTTAGTAGTCATAACGTTGGCAACGTTCGCCATTCACAAAAACCATTTGAATATTAAAATGCATTTTCAGAATAGGGCAGTTTTACAAAAAACATTGTATGGTATTTGTGTCAAAAGTTTTTTTTTTATTCGTGAAATTGTTCAATTCCCTCATTTCACAAACTTTTTCACTCACAAAATAAAACGTCACTTTTAACACTCTTATCATAAATAACTATTCAAGGAAGCTTATTCTTGCCTATTTCGTTGTCTCTATCATTTCATTTCAAATATCTTGATAAAATTTTTTTCAATTTTTTTTTTCTATTTCAGATTCTCTCGCTCAAGAGCTGGAAATGGAGAGGAAAAACAGACAGCAACAGTTGGACAGAGAAAAGTCTCCTCTTCAAGACCGTTCCGCCTACTACAAGAATTCAGTGTTGTTCACCAGTAGCGCTACGTAAATATTGTGAGTGTGCGAATGTAGCAACGAAAACTTTTTTCTAGTTCAAATTACGACTTAGGACTTCGATAATTCTGACAACACTTTTCCCGAGTGATTGTATGTTGTGGAAATGTAACATCGAAATTTTTTTGAACTTATCGGTAGTTTTTCGAATTCAAATCGAATGTAAAAATGTATACCTATACGATTATGAATAAAATATAAATTATTCTGTTAAATTCAAATTCTTGAAAATAATATATCAATTCTCGAATTCACAAATATTTCGCAACTCTGCAAGAATCTCGTAAAAATTAAATTTGAACTGAATATCTTGAACTGTATTAGAGTGTTCGCTTTTGTATATCGTTCCAAGAAAATTCTGTAAATATAAACGAAATCACGGAATAATCAATTGTCCTGTATATAATGTAAACAATTTTTATATATAAACGATATTTATTCATTTTACCTTCAGAACTTTAAACAAGTTCATTCAGATATCATGCATTTTGTAAAATATAAAGTGAAATATACAGGGTGTGCAACACGACAAAATCCTCTCGGTATTTCCATGAATTTCAGTGTTCAGACAAAATCTATACTGCTCCAGAGGAAGCAAGAGAATTTTTTCAAGTTGAATTGAGAGTCATGTCTAATAAGACATCTTCGAAATTTCCTGAGATACTTACGAGTATTTCATCACTGTACACCCGGAAATATCCGGCTATTTATGTGAGCTACCCTGTATATGAATCTAGGCATTCATGTAGATCAATTAATTGATAAAGTAAAGAAATGTAAATATCCAAGCTAGAAATACGTAAAGGCTATTAAGATCGATATCGTGCACGATTTTCCCTGTGGTTTCAGCTACTTATTTCACAAAATATCAATGGAAATCACACATACACTGGAAAACCACTCACGAAAAAAATTATCTGAGTCCCTATTCCAGAAAATTATAAATTTTTTTTTATGACACCAATTCAAAACGTCATTTCAGAATTTATAAACGAAAATCATGCCAGGAAATATAATTATTAACGACATTTGTTGATGAATTAATAACTTCTTTCAGCTAAAAAAAAAAAGGTCAATCTGATATCGATCTTAAAAGTTTTTTTCCCATTCTGTAGAGGAGTAGAGCAATATTTATTCGAATCAATGTAATATCGTGAAGCCGAAAAGTCAATATTTCTACCAGAAATAATCACAGGAAGTCACAAACATATCAGGGTTCACAAAAACAAACACTTAACAAGAGGAATAAAGGTTGATGTGAATAATTCACAGTTCCAATTGAAAATTTGGGGAACAGCCTGTATAAAAAATGTTCTTACTCGAAAAATTCTCGATACCCATTCTACAAAAAAAAGTCAGAGTATACGTTTGCAGACAATCAACGATGATTCAATCCAACTGTCAAACCACCTACCAAGGTATTATATAACGTACTGTATCATGTGAGTAATCTTTACAAGCCTATTTTTTTAAAGCTTTCATTCCAGTTTCCAGTCATTTATACATAATGCGAAAGTTATAGGTTAGGATGAAGCATTGTATGACTGTATTTATTGTAAATATTTATGTATGTGTGTGCCTTGTAGTTAAATAAAAATTGAAAAGGTTCCCATTTTTTTGTTCAATGATACCCATACATTGATTGAAGGAAGCCAAGATTCTGAGAAAATATTGCAGAAAAGTTACGAAAAGGAACGAAAAACCAAATATAAACAAGATTGCTTAACATCAAAGTCAAATACGTGAATAAGAAAATTGTAAGGTAAGATCAGTAAGTTCTGATCGGTATTTTTTATTTCAGAAAATTCAAATCAGTAAAATTTTTGATTGGACAGGATAAGGATAAAAGTATGGAAACAAGTAAATATCTTTTGAACAAAAACGACAATATTCATGAAATTTTGCAGGTGAGTACAATGGTGCAAAATGCATCTGATGAACAATTTTTTAAGATACTATGATTCCGGCTGAACAGGAAAAACCCCTATTTGTATTTTATATTTCTCACCCCAGCGCCCAGCACCTCTGTACTTTATTTATTCAAATGTATTACAATCTATACAGGGTGAGCCACAAATAAGTTTCCACCCTGAATTTTGAGCTTTAAGATGGAAAAACGAAAAAAAACGCTCAAAGAGGTCAAATTTTGTTGAAAGGGGGGCAAATAAGGGTGTTCAAATGAGTTTGATCACTACCCCTCTAGCTGCAACCCCTAACAGCTCTCATTTTTAAATAAGGAAAAGGGGTCGAGCAGCACCTTGTTGGAAAGGCAATTCAATTTCCTGCATGGGTGTTTTTTTCATCGCTTTATTATTATACAGAGTGACTCAGTATTCCATCAATAACTTTCAAACGTCGAATTTGTATCTTTGAGATGCAAAAAATGCTCGGACTGGTCAAAAAATGAATTCGATATCACTACCCCTTAAAATCACTACCACTCAAAGTAATTATTTTTGAATAAAGATAATAGGTGGAGTAGCTTTTTTGGAAAGGTAATTCAATTACCTTCATGAGCGTATTATTTTTTTTCGATCGCTCAACTATTAAACAGGATGAAACAGTAAACAGGGGTAGTGATATCGAATTCATTTTTTGACCCTTCCGAGCGTTTTTTCCATCTCAAAGATCCAAATTCGACTCGTGAAAGTTATTGATGGAATACTGAGTCACTCTGTTTAATAATAAAGCCATGAAAAAATACACCCATGCAGGAAATTGAATTGCCTTCCCAACAAGGTGCTGCTCGACCCTATTCGGAAATGAGAGCTGTTAGGGGTTGCAGCTAGAGGGGTAGTGATATTAAACCCATCTGAATACCCTTATTTGTCCCCCTTCCAACAAACTTTGACCTATGGATAGCCCAGATTGTGATACATCAAATGGAAGGTAACTTGATTACCTATTCAGCGATGGGGCTAAAGTTACAATTGTTTGAGTTCTTTTGTTATCAAAAAATTTGGAAATAATTCACAATTTATGATTGGAGAGTACTTCAAAAAGACCATTATTCTTTTAACAATTATTATCACAAATCCATGGATTCGTAATTTCGAAAGCAGGTCTCCCTATGCTTTTTTGAATTTTAAATATCTCACCCTTTACGCTTCACAACCTTTAATTTTTTTCTCGAAAGGAATATATGGATTGTGATATATCAAATGAAGAGAAATTCGATTGTACATTGAGAGGTGTGACTGAAAAAAGAATACTTGTGGATTCAATGAATTCTTTCACATATTCGGAAGAATGGGGTCCCACAGGGGTCAGTGATTGGGCCTCTACTGTTCTTATATTACAGTAAAGAGTGGATGTATGGAATGAATTCATTTTGTTTCAAGAAGTAGACGTCTTTGGAGAGAATCAAGGGTTGAAAATTCACCCTCTACCTTTGTAGGGAGATATTTCTTGGATGGCAGTTCTTTCAACTGGTCCAAAATCGTTCGGAGGTTTGATTGATGGCCTTCTGGAGTGGAAACGGCGAAAGTTAAAGGAGCGAACCCCCTCTCAGATCGATCAAATCGGCAAATTTCATCCTAATATAGACCCAGAGCGCGGAACCGATGGCATATTAGAGTCCTTTGAAATTTAAATAAAATAAACATCTTTCTTGCGAGGGGGGCAAACTCTAAGCCCTGCAATCCTGTTACGCCACCGCAAAGAATTGGTAGGAGGCTGCGATATCGGTATAAATCGCTTGCCAATAGCGTCACACATTTGAATAGCAATTTAGCATGGGGAGTGGAGGGCTAATCAGTTTTTATGACGGCATTTTTGTAATAACGCGCTGTCTGCATGCCCTTTCTGGCTGTTTCTATCGGCGGAATGGCCTGGAGCTATTGACTTTCTTTCTCATTTAACATCTACTGTCTGATGGCGAATTAAAAATATTGCCGCTACGCCTCATTGTCGTCGGAAGTTGGAGATACTGTTGAAATTGGATTTTTAATCTTGGGCTATTCGATTCTCGAAAAATGAATTCTACGGAATTCACCGCCTCGAAAAGATATCCTGTGGTGGGTTTCTGTACGTCGAAGAGTAGCGATAGCGCAGCGAAACTTATCGGTATTCTATACTAAATGACGAAGAATCTGCAAAGCTTGGAGGAGCTGTTTGAACTTTGAATCATTTTTGCTGAAACAAAAATAGTATAGCAAGGAGTAAATGATTAAAACTTTGAGAAGAAAAATCGTGAAAGTTTCTTCATGTAATTTTTATTCATGATATGAGTGTTGAAAGTGACGTTTTATTTTGAGTGAAAAAGTTTGTGGAATGAGCGGAGCGAATTGAACAATTTTAATTGCTCAATATGTTTGTCGAGAGTCCAATTATTAATAAAAGTGACGATTTGGTTGTACCACTGGATATTGAAGAGTATGCAAGATGAGCAAATCTGGAACTCCTACCTAAAAATTATGTTCAGCAGTACGATATTGCATTTAACGCTTTCCTGGCCTGGTGTAAATTGAAAAATGTAGAAGAGAACTTCAGTGAAACTGTTTTCCTGGCATACTTAGAAGAAAAATCAAGAGCCCTTCTTGAAAATGGTGTGGATGTTAGTAAATATTTTAAGGTAAAAGCATATTTAACACGGAAAAGTGAAGGATATCGTCCCAAAAAATCGAATATTCTCACTCTTGAACAAGTTGAAAAGTTTATAAAGGAGGCACCAGATGAGAAATACTTGATGGTTAAGGTTGCAACTATTTTCGGATTATTTGGAGCCTGTCGGCGTGAAGAATTGTGTAATTTATCAGTGGGAGACATCGAAATAACAAATAATCATTGGTTATACAACTTCCAAATACAAGAACAAGAGTCAGTCGTTCTTTCAGTATAATTGGGAAATATGTAGACTATTTTCATAAGTACTTTGCACTGCGCCCTTCTGTCATCAAACATCGTCGTTTTTTCCTGAAATACAGGAAAAATAAATGCACTGTCAATTCAGTTGCTATTAATACATTTGGGAATATTCTATCTATTGTTGCCAAATTCCTCAAACTGTCAGAACCAAAGCAATACACAGGACACTGTTTTCGAAGATCCTCCGCTTCATTGCTAGCAGAATCAGGATCAAATATTACGGATATAAAACAACATGGTGGATGGAAGTCTACGACGGTAGCCGAGGGCTATGTTGATCATTCCATTGCATATAGAAATATTATTGCTGAAAAATTCTCCCAACCTCAACAGATTTTGGATCATCATCATCCAATATTGTACTGTGCTGAATTTTTCTCATCCGATTTCATCATAAGAAAAAGTGGAGTGCTAAAAATATTTTTTACACTAATGTTAAAAATATTTTTAACACGCCTCCACGTAAACAATCAATTCTAACATTGTTTGCTGTCATTAAAATTGTCACTTTTAATGGAAATTGTACAAAAAATTATTTGCCTTCAATACTTGTATCCTAAATATAGGAATAATTCCATCATTCATAGAGGTTGTCTTCAGAATTCCAACATCAATTCCAATCGTTATGAAACATAAAGTTCTGATCATTTTCTCTCGGCTATGAGCGGGAGAAAAACCTGTTAGATATTCTCATATCGATGAAAAAAAAATTGAATAAAAGACATCAATATAAATTCATCATGTACCCCGAAATGAATCCCACTGGGGCGAACGGAACAAAGCAACATACACAGAAATTCCAGGCATCTCCCTCCAACATATTGTTTTAAGATTTCAAAGGATATATCAAGAAGATTCGATATAAATTCCATGGAAACATATCGCATCCAAACTCCCTCCTTCAACGAACGGAAAGAACAAAATGAAGTATAACTCGAAATACGAATTCTCTTTCATCTCTGAGATGACGCTCTTTGTCGGTGGCTGGATACATATTAGAGCCGTATTAACCGAATATTGTCTTGCGATTCCAATCATTCCCCGAACATTTAACATGTTTGATACGAGGAAAGAGCGAAAAAGTTAGATACGAGGAGAAGACTCGATAAAATTGTTGTTTTGAAGGGAAATATTTGAAAACAAAGATACAGACGCTTCAAATTGACCCAAGGTGATGACTAAAACGCCTGAAGTAGTGTAAGTAATGAAATGAGAATAACAATTTCATTTAATCTCAAAAGGCAAAATTAATATTTTCGAGAGACAGGTCAATTTTACATCAAATAAAGAAATAGGACAAGGCGTTAACGAATTACTACATAAACATAATCTCTAGATTGCGAGTTAAGAATTCTCTTTGACTCACCCATATCTATGTATAAAGGGTCTCTTCATAGGTGATACTGGATTGCTATGCAAAAAGTGTCTATATAATGCAAAAAGGGCTACAACAGTTGAGTTACTGTATTTTTTTTCTACCGATATCTGAAAAATTCTCCATTCAGTAGCAACCTTCTCCTACTGTAGTCCAAACGAAGCAAGAGATCAGAATACGATGCTGAGAGAAGGAAAAAGATCCGATCGAAAATATTCAAGTTACTCCTCCAGAATGAACTCCTGGACAAATTCAAGCTGATGGGCGGATATCGAAATCCAAGAGGTAACAATAAATATTGAGTTTCCCCTTCATCTCCTAGACTGCAGAAGCAGGCCTCTTTGTGTATAAGGTTTCCCTTCCTCCGAAGAAACGGAGAAAACTTCGCGGGGAAATAATTAAAACCCTGCATTCATTTATTTCCACATAAACTGCTCAAACGCGAAAACATAATATCCAAATTTGGTTGATTAAGGTTGAGGCCTGGCCCTGCTGATAATGAATGCTAAAAGAAGTATCTATTAAAACTTTCGGCACAAAGGGTCGAGCGCCCATTGTCTGCGTCAATACGATCGGTACACATCATCTCAATTAAAATGTAATAAGAATCTCCTCTAAGATATAAAACTCATTAACACTGCGCGAAAAGGGGTTGAAAATATCGAAAATGCCCGAAACTTTCGTTTGACTATAACGACGGCCCGCTAAGTCATTAAAATATCAGGTTGGGCCGTTAAGAGAGAGGTGGGTAGGTCTTTTGATTCCTCAGGAAATTGAGCCCCTATTGAGGGCTCTTTATCTGTAAAGACTCAGCCAATTTCGAACAATATTCACTTGAGATCTTTGAATAATTGAATCATCGAATTGAATATGAACTTTACTCTAGGTGCGATATAAATAAAAAATCCTTAATAACTCAAGAATTGTTAATTTCAGGAGCATAAACATGTTAGAACACTATCATCACTTTTTTCCGCAGAATCCAACGCCCAAACATAAAAAATAAGGTTCCAATGCGAAGAACGAAAGTTATGAGCCAATCTTGATCCCACTTTTTTACCCAACATTTGAAACGCCCTGTAAAGAGTTTTTCAAAATTGTAGAAATTTACATAATTTTCCACTTCACAAATGTGACTAGCTGACCCGGCAGACTTCGTACTGCCTCAATCGATAAATAAAAGAGCAACTTTAATATTATAATAAAGTATTATGGTATAATACCCTGAAAGTGGACATAAAATTGTCCTGTACAATTAGTCCAGTCAATGAGAGCGAAATTAGGCATTACCTCCGAATTCTATCAAGATACTTCGATTTTGATGAAATATTGGATATGAGCTATACTTGTCTCCTACTCCTACCCTATGCCGATTTATGCTTATTATTTTCAAGGGGTGAATACATCCCCTTTATCCAAAATTAAAAGAAACTTGTTCTAACGTAAATCAAAATAATTTTTGGGCCTCAGTAGCGTTTTATGAAGTTAAATGAAGGTTCTTCATATACTTCAAGACCGTATAAACCCCCCTTTCAGCATAAAATGTGTAAAAATGGATCTTTATTCATATAATTAATTAATTTCAATCAATTTTATGACAGTATTTTGGATCAATGTTAGTTTTAGTTATTTTTATTTTTCAACCCCTAGAGGCAACCCCTTTCTATCAAAAATGACAAAATGAAAATATCATTTAAACATTTCCTTTATGCATCACTTTATTCACGTGAAATTAATACTTTTTGTGTCAAAAAATTGATCTGATTCTGAGTGGCTGTCGCCTCTGTCAATTATTTCTTCATCTTTGCCAAATATTGGATAACTGTTTTGGGAGTTGATACCTGCACATTCTCCACATGTAGCGTTACAAAAAAGACTCAGTTTTCTGCAGGTGTATGACGCATTGCATCTTTTTTTGCAGTTACAAAAAATCATTTTCAACAATTTTTGTGGTGCAGGTGTTTTTTGCATTTTTTGTGGGCTGCAAATATCTATTGGTACTATTCCAACCGCAATCAACTGAATTGAGAGATTTATTACCTAGCCAAATTTGAAGTTGATGATTTTAGGCAAGCATTTATTTCATCGGCAGCCGTCGATTTTGGAATTACCGGTAATGGTTGTCGGAAGTCACCAGACAAGAGAATCAATGCGCCCCCAAAACATCCTTTCTGGCAACTCAAAATACACAGTAATTGTTCACATATATAATAGTAGAATGGAGATTTGTTCAAAACATTTCATCATAAAATTTTCTGTAGTGTTCAGAAAAAAGATAGGTGTAATAACACATGGACTCAGATGCGTTAATATTATTAGAAAATGTAATTCACCGAATTAATATCAAATATAATACTTTCACGAGAACGCTATTAACCGTAGCGACACCTACTGGTGTTATTCGCAAGCAGAAAATTATTTCCTAATTTTTTTCCATTTCATCAGATTTTCCAGAGTTTAAATGTATTTTATGTTAACCCCGTCGTAGAATAATCCAAAAAAAAACTCTCATAACAAACAGTTCATCCAATGTTGAGTTATAAATGGTGTAACCAACAAAATTGACGACTTAGTTTTATATATCAAGATATACGCAGAGAATCAGGTGTTGAAAAAATTTCCGCACAATTAATTATAATTGTTCGTATCGGTTTTACCGATTTCAATTTATTGATTCCTATCGCTTACTCCAATTGATATTTAGTTTTATGAGTGTTATTTCGGGCTGCCAACATGGCCTATACGTTTGGGAATAATGGACAATTTCGGTGCAAACCAATTGAGCTTAATGAAAGACCGTTTCATATTAATATCACGTGGTACGTATGCAGGTCGTGATCCATAAGAATGTTTCGTACGTTATAAATTAATAACAAAGGTGCTAGATGTGTGGTAAACCCATCAACCATCACTCGTTCAATTTCGTGAACCGAGTGATTAAAATCCATCCTTTTTAATAAATAACGAACGTTCCATTAGAAATAATGGTGACTCTAATGACTGAGTAATTTCACACGAGACAACAACTCGGAAACCGTTCGGCATGTTGGAATAATTGAGTTATTCTGTATGAATATCACGTCTCTAACGCGTATTTGTGTGCCATGACCATACACGTTCATTTCCAGATGTAATTATACGTTCTAAAAAAATGAAACACCTGTAATAGGATATAATTAGCCTTGTTCCTACTCCATATTACGTCTTTGAACCTATATATTTGATAATTTGAGTAGGGTTGGCTGATTTCGGTCACTTCTGGATTTCGAATTGCTTTTGCACAATATTTCCGTGAAAAATTGATCTTTTATTGGTTTATTCATACTAAAATACACGTATATCTTCGCTTTCAGATAGTTATCGTCTGGCTCTAAATGGAAAAGAACTATTAGTCTGTTAATCGACAATGATATCAGGAGTCTGAAAAAAAGTTAGAATTCAAGGGGGTAAAACACCAGAGATAAATATTGTTGAGATGAAGTACACAACCTAGTAAAGGTCTCACTGATCCTAATTAATACACTGCGCCAAAAAATTAACGCACATTCTGAAAATCTCAATTTTAATGAAAGTTAACTCTACATTGACTTTATACCTTATTTTTTATGTTCTCTAAGGAAAATTTTGAACGAAAAAAGACACATTGAATGGGAGAAAAATTCAAGATTTCACCGAATCTTATGTGAAAGAAAAGAAATGAAAAATTTTCAAAATACTGAAATGCTGATAAGTGATTTGATACTTGGTATTTCCACCCCTTTCGTTAATTACAGCTCGGCAACGACGGTTCACACTCAAAATGAGTGATCTTAAAATGTTCTGATCTAATCCTTCCCAGATTTCTCCGAGTTGGATTCCTAAGTCATTAAGAGTAGCTGGATGATTTACTGAACTTCTCAGCCTTCTATTGAGGTTGTCCCAAACCTGCTCAATCGGATTGAGATCTGGACTTCTTGCTGGCCATTCCATTCGAGAGACTTCAACCTCTTCAAGGTACTCCTGAACGATGCGCGCACGATGGGGTCTGGCATTATCGTCCATAAAAATGAAATATTCACCAATGTATGGGGCAAATGGAGCTACATGCTCTTCAAGAATGTTCCTTATATACTTATCAGCATTCATAGCTCCATTATCAACGACCACTAGGTCTGTGCGAGCAGTCAAAGATATTCCACCCTATACCATAATCGATTCTCCTCCGAAACCAGTAGTATACATGAAATTGCACTGAGCATATCTTTCATGTAGACGTCTGTATACAAGGGAACGTCGATCACAATGGTAGAGGCAGAATCTAGACTCATCTGTGAAGAGAACTCTTTCCCAATCGGCCTTTTCCCAATGGATATGCTCTCTCGCAAAATCCAAACGCGCCCTTCGGTGGGCTGGGGTAAGAGCTGGGCCTCTTGCCGCGACACGAGGCCTTAAATCATATTCTCTGAGGCGATTTCTTATTGTCTGAGTGCTAATTTGCACCCCATGAGTTTGCTCAAGCTGATTTTGAAGGAGGCGAGCGGTTGCAAACCATTGTCTCAACGAAGAAACTCTCAAGTAACGTTCTTGAATGGCAGTTGTTACCCGTGGTCTACCCTGTCCTGGTCTTCGGACATTCATACCTGTCTCCCTGAATCGCTGCAACATTCTGGACACACTTGTATGGGAAACTCCAAACCTTTCTGCAATTCTTGTGTATGTCCAACCTTTTTCTCGCAAAACTACCGCTTGGGCACATTCTTCTTTGGTCAAATTGCGTGTTTCGCGTTGCATAGCGATCGAGTGTAGAAAATCAAACGAAAGAAAAACTATTGATCACTAGAATTGATCGAGAACAACTGATTTTAAGATGGAGCCAATACATTCAAAATCTGATATTATCATCTTTTTTTATTCCTGCTGGGAAAAAACATCTGTAATGAAGAAAAAACGTTGAAAGTGGATAACATATGCATGAATAATTCTGATAAAAATAATTTTTCATTGAGAACACCTTCAGTTGTAGAATAAATTTGAGATTTCCATAATGTGCGTTAATCTCTTTTACTTAAATGAAGGATTCTTTATTGTAGGTACAATTGTATTAATGTAGATTCGAATGTGACACTTGGGACTCTTTCAACATCTACAACAACATACAGGACGTCCCAGATGAATCAAAATACACAAGCCCTGCAAAAAAAAAAAGAAAAAAATTTTTTTTCAAAAAATTCAAATATAAAACTCCTTTCATCGGGGAATTGAAACACCGAAATATACATCAACACGGTTCTTCATGAAGACAATTCAGCGCGATTCTCTAGCAAGCTACAATCTTTCACGTCAGAGCGTTACCTGAAGATTCCGAGCGACAGACTTCGCTCGAAACTCGGCAATATCGATCCTCGGCTCGAGAACAACGAAAACAACAAAAAACCGCCGATCCAAAGAACAATTTCGTGCAGCCAATAAGTCCGAAACGCACTTAAAATGCAAATTCTCGAATAAGGTAACATTATATCGGCCTATACTATTCCATTCCTCTCTTTAATGCTATATTTATCGATTATGAGATTAAAACTAAATTGAGTTTGAATAAATTTCGGCGATTAGGTCTGCGGCATCGCGAGGCTCACTATTCAACGTGGGGCGAAGATTTCAGGAATCCATCAATCTTATAATTAATTCCATTCGTTTAATTCTTTTCAAGATGACGTTAATTCAGGAACATAATGGATTCGACTGGTGATTTATTCTAAGGCTGCGGACGGTCTCTGACGAATTTCGAATGGACGGGATCCACCCTCATTCCTCTCTTCTTCTATGGAAAATGGAAATCTCATCAAAACAATTGCGAAATCATTGGTTCCTTTCGATTTTCATGAAAAACACTTCTTAATATTGAAAAATTTCCAACCTGCATCAAAAAATATGTGACAGAGTGACATTCAGTAGATAAAATGTCCCGTAGATCAAATGTACCGCATGACAAAATCTGCAACATTAGCCTAGGTACATGAATGGAAAATTATAATGCCCACAAAACAGATGCGTGATCGATAACTGGTTAACTCTGGACTAAAATATAAAAAACTCTGTCACAGACTTCTCCACATACTTGTAGTAGATAAAATGACTCGTAGTTCGAACGAACTGCTCTGTCACAGACAGGGGTAGATCTGGCAGGTAAACAATTATTGTTCCCTTTGTTTGTTTGTTTGTTTGTTTTTTCTCATCTGATTAACTCTGGAAGCAGCTTTGAAAGTTCTATTCTTGCAGGATTCTTCAATCTGGATGAGTTTAAAGAAGCAGTAAGAGAAATTCGATCAGAGGAATACCTTCGAAAATGTTTCAGGAACTCCAGAAATATCAACATTTTTCTTCACTAGGAATATGTTTTCAAAACAAAAAATGATTTACGATCTTTATTAACAAAAACCAAACCTTTGAATGAGAATCAAAAATCAAGAAATTGTGTTTACAATATTCCCTGTATTTGAAGAAAATTTTATACAGGAGAAACATCAAGACCATTAGAAATCAGAAAACATGAACATAAGAGTAACATAAAAATAGAGATATTATTAGATCGCAGATAGCAGATCATGTGTGTCCAATACCGGCAATCACATGATGGATTGGAATGGAACAAAAATTCTAATGATGGAACCTGATAATTATAAAAGATGAATCAAGGAGTCAGCTTGTATTTTGTTGGATGAGGCTAATAATATCGAAAATTGTTCAGTAGGAATAGATGGAATTTGGATGGATTTATTGAAAAAAAAACTGGTTTCAACGAATTTTGAAATAAAATAACGATATCAACATCTAATAATCAATATTAATCTATGTTCATCATATATTGACAAATGTCAATGAAAAATCAAAATATTGTCACGATTCTACGAAATTGTAATTGTCTGACGAAGAAGTCTGATTTAGACTCCGAAACGTTAAGCTTAAGAGTTCAAAGTGTTTCCTCTTTGTTTATTGTTAAGCAACAATTTCTTTTTGTAAAGTTTTGGCCCCTGACAAATTAATGCTCAAATTTTTACGCAGGGGTCTTTCTTATATTATTCAAAAAAATCTTCTAATTGTTTCTTGTTTCAGAGACTGGGAAAGAAAACCCAAGTTAAGTTTTCAGGAAAATGTAATTGTTGGAGCTAACCCTAGTTTTATTTGTTCGAAGAATATCCAAATAAGCACACAAACGTTTGATAAACGTTGATATAAAGGAGGATGAAACGTTTATGAGACGTTTTCGTTAATGCGACCCTAACAATATGAATCCAAACGAAACTAAACGTTTTCATGCCGTAAATCATTGACGTTTGTGCTATTAGAACTCACAACTGAAGTACGTTGGAATTGACTTGGATAAAACGTTTATAAAACGTTTTCCTGTTGATTCGACTTTGAGAATACTTATCTGAACAAAATTTGACGTTTTATATCGTGATTTCTCCTGCTGATTTGATCGAGAATCCTGCGGAATGATTCTAATCTCGCCCGGCTCTATCGAAAGGGTTGCTAAAACCCAATCTGGTCCTTCGGTCCGGATGTCCAATGAATTATTTATCTTCGACCCGTGTGATTTTCCCATTAAGATGCAAACGAATGCGGAATTGATAAAAAACAACCGCCGAATTTGTGTATTTAAATGAAGGCCGTCAAAAGATGTTCCCGCTCCAATTTTCGTTTGACTTCTGATCGCAAATGTCTGTCGGACGTTTCTCGCGGACGACTCGGATATGATAATCGCATTTCTATTCGACACAACTCAATTTTAATTACATTTTCTTTAATTAATATGCTAATAATTCTGCATAGTAATTATTGAGAGCAATCTAGCGCGAGCTTGATGTCGCTTTGATGTAGCTGAATAGACGACAGAGACTGCTGCATGGGGCTGTTATTGGTCTTGAAATGTCGTGTATTGGGTACTGGAAAATGGGGATGGTGTGAACACAACAGTCGAAGTTCCAGTCAATGATATCAAAAGAACAATATACAGATTGCCAAAAAAGTGACGTAGCTATCGAATGCTTTTTTGAATTTGATATAAGAGAGTTATCGAAACAAATACAGGCCTCACTTCATTAGGTGAGGGATCCTGTAATAAAAAAAAACTAATCATAGTAAAAACCTTGGTCGGATATTTGAGCTCTCAGAACTATTTTATTTGTTTCTCATTTTTTAACGTCAGTTTCCAAAAAACACAATATTAATCAAGAAAGTTCATTTATTAACTTATAAAACTGACAGTTAACTTGCAGAAGTTAGTAGTATTATTTACATTAGAAAATTTTGTTCTATCGTCATAAATGTTGAAAATCATGGTACAATTGTTAGTTCCAGTAAAACAGATTTTTGATTATGAAAGAGTTGATACTAATGATGATGAACCATCTGTTGACTCAGAAATTGCTGAACTCGAGGACTGCAGAACAATTATACTCTCCATACTTCCAAATAATTTGCTAAACATTTCGATTTTTTTGTTGACCGAATCATCGACATAACTCATCGCAATTTCGGTGCTCTTACACCCTCCTGCACGCATTAGTGCTAAAATATCTCCACCCGAATTCGCAACCATAGTGGCTCCAGTTCTACGAAAAGAGTGGCCGGTGTATAACTCTGGGTCTTTTAAACCTAAATATTTCGCTATTTTCTTTGGGACACCACCAATAGTGTGCTGGCCAGCATTAAGGGAAATGCACTTTCCATGTCGGTATGTCAAAAAAAAATCTTAGGCTTTCTGTTCCAGGAGGACGAAAATTTACATATTTTTTGTATAACATGCAGGGCTTGAAGCTGCAGCCATCATCGGTTATGGGTGAATCTTCTTGTTGTTGAATTTTTAGTTTTCCGTAATGTCTAATAACGTATTTTTCCATATCTTCTACATCATTCATGTTTAAGGAGAGAATTTCGTCACATCGACAACATCCAAAAATCCCAAATATTGTTACAATTTTCGCCAGCAACCACTGGTCATCAGGAGAATGTAAAAGAAATTGTTCAGCCTCTACTTTACTTAATACTCTGGCCTTATTGGCGTATAACGCTCATTTTTTCTTTTCAGAAACGCTTTTACCTTTTGAAATCTGCAAATGACAACAAAACGTCATTTTTTCAATAAATTTTTTAAGGAAAACAAAGCTGCGATCAGGGGCATTTTCTTTCATTTCCAAGCGGTTTTTCAGCATAGACCATTTTGCCCATACAGTATTAGGGCTGAATCTAGCTGGTAGTTGATTGAAGTAGACCAACAAAACATCTTCAGTTACCCCAATCACTCTAATTTTTGTTTTGCCACTTTTTGAAGTCATCGTATTCTCGCTCGTACCTTGAAGCTGATTTTGCAGGTAATAAACTTGATGCTACACTGCTGGCTGCCTCAATAATTTCTTTTGGTACATTTATTTTTGCTTTCGCCAAAACAAATGTAAAGAAAAATAAACAGACATGTTCACGCTTACGACATTTGCGACAAATTATTGAGATTTTTTTGGAATTTATCTAACCTTTTGACAAATGAGAAACAAATCAAATATAAAACAATACACGCAAGGTAACAGGTTTTACTGGCTCAAAGAGGTAACTGACTCGCCTGCGGCTCGTCAGTTATAACCTCCATTCGCCAGTAAAAACCCTCTTACCTTGTTAGTAATGTTATATACTATATTTCTTGACAACATTATTATGACATATCCTTCATTTTGACAGTTGACAGTGAGAAGCTGTTTAACCTAGAAGATTGTGAGAACCGTTCAATACTCGTCCCTATTGGACAAAAATTCGAATAGTATAAGTGATTACAAAAGTGAATAAAATAAACTAAAAAGTGATTTCAACGTTCTTGAGTGAGTGAGAGTCACCACAATTAAAGTCGAAATCAAATTGAAATTTTAAAATAAAAATGAAAAAAACGAAATAAGAATCAGAAGATTTAACAACAGGAGCAGAGAACCTGGACTGAAAATTAATCTGAAGAGAATCTAAGCTACAAATCAATTTTTTCACGAAGAATGACAAAAATACCACATTACTACGCCAATATCGCATTAAAAAAATGTTAGCGTCGAAATAAAAACTCCTCAACCAGAAATATCGACGTCCTCTGCGAAGAGTATAAGAAAAGCAATATATCTCCGGCATTAAAAAGCAATTTGGTGATTGAACGTAAACACGATTCCCAGTAAGGTTTTCCTAATAACGAATCCCGCTAGATGGCGTTCGACTGGTTGCATTCTGAATACGTTATTATTCAGACTATCTCAGATAGAAGTTTTCCGTTCCAGATTCGGCTTAGCGTGTGTCAGATTTGCATGCAAATTTCTTTCAAAGTATATATTAGAGGTTTAGCATACGCGTCCTTGTGGTGGGGTTGGGGGAAGCATTTTATTTATTCGCGTCATCGCGTTTGAAATAACCCACGATGATTCTTCGAGGAATATAGAAGAGATTTCGTTTTATTTGTTCGGGGAAGATTATATTATCGCAAAACGATTTTTAACCAGCTTGAAAACTTCTGCTTCAATCGTTTCCACTCGAAGTTATATACAAACGTCTAATAAACGTTGATATTGAGGTGGATAAACGTTTATTTTTTGTTTGAATCAAACAATCCGAAACCGGACAAATCAAACGTTTTTCTTACGTGATTTCTTGACGTTTGTTCTATTACAACTGAAAAACGTTGATATTGAGGTGAATAAAACGTTGATAAAACGTTTTACTAGTCGTTCAACTCTAACAATACGAATCCGAAGAAAATTAACCGTTTTCATATGGTAATTCCTTGACGTTTGTTCCATTAAAACTGAAAAACTTTAAGGTTGAGGTGGATATAAAACGTTTATAACACGTTTTTTTTTTTTATCTCGACTCTAATCATACGAATCCTAACAAAAAAAATTTTTCAAATTGTGATACCTTGATCTTCATTTTACTAGAACTGTGTAGCGTTGAAATCAAGGGGGATACTAATCCGAACACTATCAAACGTTTTTATATCGTGATTTATTGACGTTTGATCTATTACAACTGAAAAACGTTGATATTGGGGTGAATGAAACGTTTATAAAACGTTTAACTCATTTTCTGACTGTGATAATACGAATCCAAACAGAATAAATCGTTTTCATATGATGATTTCTTTACTCTTGTTCTATTAGAACTGAAAAACTTTGATATTAAGGTACATAAAACATTTATAAAACGTTTTTATTCTAATTCGAATCTAACCATACGGATCCGAACAAAATTGAACATTTCAAAATTGTGATTTCTTGATTTTTATTTTACTAGAACTGAACAACGGTGGATAAAACGATTATAAGACGTTTTTCTTTCAATTTGACTTCACCAATACGAATACGAAAAAAATCGAAGGTTTTTATATCGTGATTTATTGACGTTTGTTCTACTGCAACAGAAAAATGTTTATTGAGGAGGATGAAACATTTATAAAACGTTTTAATTATTATCTGACTGCAACAATACGAATCCAAACGAAATAAAACGTTTTCTATAATGATTCCTTAAAGTTAATTCTTCTATAAGTGAAAAATGTTGACATTAAGATGAATAAACGTTCATAAAACGTTTATCTGTCAATTTGACTCTAACAATACAAATCATTAGATGATTTCCTTACTCTTGTTCTATTAGAACTGAAAAACGTTTATATTAAGGTAAATAAAACATTTATAAAAAGTTTTTATTCTAATTCGACTCTAACCATACGAATCCGAACAAAATTGTTATTCCTTGATTTTTATTCTACTAGAACTGAGTAACGGTGGATAAAACGTTTATAAGACGTTGATATTAAGATCAATAAAACGTTCATTAAACGTTTTTCTGTCAATTTGACTCTAACAATACAAATCCGAACGAAATTAAACGTGTTTATATGGTGATTCCTTGACTTTATTAAATTAGAACTGAGTCACATGCGAAATAGAATGATTTATCACTTACAACTCGTTTTTTGAAATAAAAAATCGTCATTTATCTTGAGGCAATAAATTATTTCAAAAACTATGTACGTTTCAAATGAAAATTGTAGCGTATCATGGAAGACACAAATTGAACATATATTGTTTCGACCTTGATCCTGTTTTCAAGGTCAACTCGATTTAATTAAGCGGAAAGGTTTATTTTAAGTGCAGATTCTTATTCTTCATGAAAAAGGTGTATCTGTTAGTGAATTCCATCGACAAAAGAGTAAAAGAGTGAAGTGAGCTCCGCTTCCCTGTCTAATACATCACTTCTGGTCCAATAAACCTTTTTCCGTGACTTCCCGAGCAGTGGATATGTTGAATTTTATCCGGGCCAGCATCTCGACGCGCAAGAAACCGGCAGAAATTGGGAAATTGTACGTTTATAAAAAATCCATCCATCTCCAGCAAGTCCCTCAGGATCCCTTTCCTGGATAGACCGCCCTATCGATAACTGAATTGCAGACAGTGAAGAAACAATAAAGATAAGCACTCAAGACAGCTGACAGACTTTGAGAGATTGGGTAGTAGATGTATCGCTATTATACTGACCAAGCCCTGCTTTGCAATTTTTCAAATGAAACTTTCGTACAAGCGTCTTATAGAAAAAGTTTTCGTCCTGTCTTGGGGCGCCAGTGGCGTACACCCTTCATATTGGGGAAATAAGATTTGCTTCAGAAACTCTAATAAATGGATAGGCCTCATTCAATAACAAACTATCCATGCTAATCGATGACTCACTTTATCTACACTGCGAAATAAAATTAACGCACATTCTGAAAATCTCAATTTTAATGAAAGTTAATTCTACATTGACTTCATAAGTTATTTTTCATGTTCGCTCGGAAAGGTTTTGAACGAAACAAGACACATTAAATGAAAGAAAAATTCAGGATTTAACCGAATCTTATGTGAAAGAAGAGAAATGAACAATTTTCAAAATACTGAAATGCTGATAAGTGATTTAATACTTGGTATTTCCACCCCTTGTGTTAATTACAGCTCGGCAACGACGGTTCATACTCAAAATGAGTGATCTTAAAATGTTCTGATCTAATCCTTCCCAGATTTCTCCGAGTTGGATTCCTTAGTCATTAAGAGTAGCTGGATGATTTTCAGAACTACTCAGCCTGCTATTGAGTTGTCCCAAACCTGCTCAATCGGATTGAGATCTGGACTTCTTGCTGGCCATTCCATTCGAGTAACTTCAACCTCTTCAAGGTACTCCTGAACGATGCGCGCAAGATGGGGTCTGGCATTATCGTCCATAAAAATGAAATTTTCATGCTCTTCAAGAATATACATATATTATATTACATATCAGCATTCATAGCTCCATTATCAACGACCACTAGGTCTGTGCGAGCAGTCAAAGATATTCCATCCCATACCAAAATCGATCCTCCCCCGAAACCAGTAGTATTCAGGAAATTTCAATGAACATATCTTTCATGTGGACGTCTGTACAAAGGAAACGTCGATCACAATGGTAGAGGCAGAATCTAGACTCATCATCTGTGAAGAGAACTCTTTCCCAATCGGCCTCTTCCCAATGGATATGCTCTCTCGCAAAATCCAAACGCGCCCTTCGATGGGCTGGGGTAAGAGCTGGGCCTCTTGCCGCGACACGAAGCCTTAAATCATATTCTCTGAGGCGATTTCTTATTGTCCGAGTGCTAATTTGCATCCCATGAGCGGTTGCAAACCGTTGTCCCAACGAAGAAACTCTCAAGTAACGTTCTTGAATGGCAGTTGTTACCCGTGCTCTACCCTGTCCTGGTCTTCGGACATTCATACCTGTCTCCCTGAATCGCTGCAACATTCTGGACACACTTGTATGGGAAACTCCAAACCTTTCTGTAATTCTTGTGTATGTTCACCCTTCTTCTCGCAAAACTGCCGCTTGGGCACATTCCTCTTGGGTCAATTGCGTGTTTCGCGTTGCATAGCGATCGAGTGTAGAAAATCAAACGAAAGAAAAACTATTGATCACTAGAATTGATCGAGAACAACTGATTTTATAATGGAGCCGATACATTCAAAATCTGATAATATCATCTTTTTTTATTTCTGCTGGGAAAAAAACATCTGTATTGAAGAAAAACGTTGCAAGTGCATAACATATGCATGCATAATTCTGATAAAAATAATTATCATTGAGAACACAGTTGTAGAATAAAATTGAGATTTTCATAATGTGCGTTAATTTTTCTGAGCAGTGTATAGCTATCTATAGAATCAAGATATAGTCATGTAGACGCTCTCACATCGGACGAATCAATCAGCTTGGCCAATGGAAGCTGCTGGACCACACACCGCTTGCAAATAAAAGGACAATACTCAATACCCCGCTTTTTTATGAAAAATGATGGATCCAGTCGACAGTTGTCGACAATAGTAGTCGCAACCGTCGATCGTCGAGCCTGTTTTCGTTTCTCCATTCTTCCCCTGGGACGTCCCATATGATTAATTGGTTTTTTATTGATAAATACGTGTGCTAAAATGATGAAACTGATATTAGAAGTGTCACTCGTGAGAGTTTAATTGGAAAATGTTATTGATGTCTCCTCGCCCTGTATGAGGAGTTCGGATTGATGTACGATCGTTGCATGACGAGATTGAAGTGCGCTTGGGGGGAAGGGGGGGGGGGAAATAAAAAAAATACTACATTATTTCTACTAAATCTTGCTCTTATTCCTCTTAATTCATCAGTTCCTCATTAAATGTAAAAACTAATATCAAACGTTGAATTTACGTCAATTAAACGTTGAATTTTGCTCCAACAACCTAAATTCAACCAGAATTTTGTTTGAGAAGTCACAGTTACATTGAAACCACACTAAACTTTCGAGAAATAGGTTCGACAAAAAAAACTTGCCAATTGACATTAACAACCTGAATTCAACCAAACATCGAAACGAAAGATAAGTCTCAGTTGAACATTTCAACGCTGAAAAACCACGAAAACTTCTTAACCAACTCTCAACGACAATGTTCAAGTACGATAAGAAGCTGAACAAATGATGAAAAAACCCTTGATCAAGGGGGTAACGTTGTTATAAAAACTATATAAAAACGTTTTTTCGACGTTGAATTTGAGTTTTATCACGTATCTATCCGTTTCATCGATCAGGACCATTCCTCATGGTCCCTTTAAGATGGGAGGAAAGGCAAAAGCCGCAAAGAGCTAATATACACATCGCCTTTCGGAAAATCATGAATATGTTTCATTTTTTTTGGCCATTTATATCTAAAAGCGTACCATGATGAAGTAGCAGCGACCCTAAAGGGCAGAGCAGTTATATTTCGAGCCCGCGCGCGATATAGAAATACATTGTGGGGTGGTTTGTTCTCCCTACCCGGATGCTGTTGTAAATATTTGCATTTTAATAGTTTCACTTGCTGGTTCTGAGGCTTTTCAGTTCGCTTTGTTTATTTGATAAAGTGCACGGCATGGAAATATAATGTTGTGATCACCGCGGGCGCAAGCACATTTGCATCTTGACAAGAATATAAATTGCCCAATTGGAGTTTATTC